>QODF01000132.1:482439-515609 GCA_024372805.1 Oostethus manadensis | reverse complement strand
GGAGGAACGGCCTCCCTGACCTGAACCCGTGTGGTGTGTTGTTGCTGGACTTCTGTGCGAATCACAGTTTGTCCATAACAAACACCATGTTCGAACATAAGGATGTCCATAAGTGCACTTGGCACCAGGACACCCTAGGTCGCAGGTGTATGATCGACTTTGTGGTTGTATCATCAGACCTGCGTCTGCATGTTCTGCGGGTGAAGAGAGGGGCTGAGCTGATGATGAGTTGGATTAGATGGCAGGGGGAGGATGCCGGACAGAACTGGCAGACCCAAAAGCGTAGGAGGGTGTGCTGGGAACGTCTCACAGAGTCTCCCGTTCGTTGAGTCTTCAACTCTCATCTTCGGAAGAGCTTCGCCTGCATCTCAAGGGAGGACCGTAATATTAAGTCCGAATGGGCCGTATTCCGTGCCTCCATTGCTGAGGCAGCCAGTTGTAGTTGCGGCCGCAAGGTGGTCGGTGCTAGTCGTGGTGGAAAGCCTAGAACCCGATGGTGGACACTGGGGGTTAGGGCTGCTGTCAAGTGAAGAAAGAGTCCTATCAAGCATGGATGGCTTGCGGGACTCCCGAAGCCAAGCGGCACGCGGCTTCAGCGGTGGTCGAGGCAAAAACTCGGGTGTGGGAGGAGTTCGGTGAGGCTATGGAGCACGACTTTTGGTCCGCCTCGAAGAGGTTCTGGCAAACAGTCCAACACCTCATAAAGGGGAAGCAGCCCCCGCTTCACACTGTTTACAGTGCAGACGGGGGCTTGCTGACCTCGACTGTAGATATAGTTGGTCGGTGGAAGGAATACTTCGAGGCCCTTCTCAATCCCACTGACATGCCTTCCATAGAGGAAGCAGAGTCTGAGGACACGTACGTGGACTATCACCGTGGCTGAGGTAATTGGGGTAGTTAAATCACTCCCTGGTGGCAAGGCTTCGAGGGTAGATGAGTTCCGCTCGAAATTCCTCAAGGCTCTGGATGTTGGGGGACTGTGTTGGTTGACACGCCTCTACAACATTGCATGGAAGCCAGGAACAGTACTTCTGGACTGGCAGACCAGGGTGGTGGTCCCCATTTTTAAAAAGGGTGACCGGAGGGTGTGTTCCAACTATAGGGGGATCACACTCCGCAGCCTCCCTGGGAAAGTCTACTCCGGGGTGCTGGAGAGAAGGGCACGACCGTTAGTCGAACCTCGGTTACAGGAGCTGCAATGGGGTTTTTGTCCTGGTCGCAGAACACTGGACCAGCTCTACACCCTTGCAAGGGTACAGGAGGGTATGTGGGAGTTTGCCCAACCTGTCTACATGTGCTTTGTAGACCTGGAAAAGGCATTCGACCGTGTCCCTCGTGGTGTCCTGTGGGGGGTGCTCCGGGAGTACGGGATTGGTGGCCCGCTACTGCGTGCCATTCGGTCCTTATACAATTGAAGCAGGAGCCTGGTTTGCTTTGCCAACAGTATGTCGAGCTTGTTTCCGGTGAATGTTGGCCTCTGCCAAGGCTGCCCTTTGTCACCGATTCTGTTCATAATCTTTATGAACAGAATTTCTAGGCGCAGTCAAGGCATTGAGGGAGTCCAGCTTGGTGACCTTAGGATCTCGTCTCTGCTATTTGCAGACGATGTGGTCCCTATGGCCTCATCAGGCTGTGATCTTCAGCGTTTAGTCATGACCGAAAGAACGAGATCGCAGATACAAGCAGCAAAATGACCCTAAGAGATAGGGTGAGGAGCTCGGCCATGCGGGAGGAGCTCAGAGTACAGCCGCTGCTCCTTCACATCGAGAGGAGCCAGTTGAGGTGGCTCGGGCATCTAGTCCAGATGCCTCCCGGGCGCCTCCCTGGTGAGGTGTTTCGGGTATGCCCAGCCGGGAGAAGGCCCCCCGGGAAGACCTAGGACACGCTGGAGGGACTATGTATCACAACTGGCCTGGGAACGCCTTAGTGTCCTCCCGGTGGAGCTGGAAGAGGTCGCCGGGGACCAGGAAGTCTGGACTTCCCTACTGAAGCTGCTGCCCCCGCGACCCGGACAAGTGCAGGAAAATGGAATGGAATGGAATTATTATTTTATAATACATACAGGACCTTTTCTGTTATCTCCTTTAATGCTCGAGGTTTGAGAGACAAAAACAAAAACATTGCTATTTTATGGAAATAATGTCAACATAGCCTTTGTTTTATACAAGAATCTCATTCTGGTCTTAATGATGTGATTTTTTGCAGGTCTCAAAGGGGGAAAGACATGTGAGCATCTCATGGAACTCACCATTCAGCAGGAACTGTGAGCACAACGGTAGAGTTATATCAATTGGAAATCCAAATAGACATTTTATCGTACAGATAATTTTGTTCTTTGATTACATGTTCTTATTCGACAACATTTATGGTTGTAACAACAAACTAGAAAATATGGATTTTATGTATACACTACAATCGAAAATAGACTCTATTACAGGTTAATACAGTGAGTTAAAAATCATATTGGTTAGTAAAATGGTAATAGTGATGGTTTAATTTTATTGGAACTTGCATCTAAATGACATTGGAATACATTACTTAATACAACCGACAGTTCCACATGTCCAAAAGGAGTAGGAAGAAGCAAAGCTTATTAAATCCTACCCCCGTAGGGTCTCCCCTATTTCAATACATTTGACTTCCTGCAGTGACTAAGTTTGAGTGCATAAGTAAGGTCATGTGACAGTGTGTTAAATAGTAGTCCTTGTCATGGTAAAAAAATTATATAACCGTCCTGATGAATGATATTCATAATAAATGATAATAACAGTGATAATAGTGATAAGTGGTGTATAACATTTGTAACAAAACATTGTTGTAGTACAGACAATGTTCTCACTAGGATGAAAATTTCCTAGTACAAGTATAAGGTGATAGTAACAAACATAGCATTGACAGTCAACAGACAGAAAATTGACTCTCCAAGGAATGTAGTAATTTAGCCTTGGATGTACTCAATATTTCATGACTCTTCTTCCTTGTATTTTGTAAACACCAACTGTTTGTAATGTTTCTTGAAGTCACTCATTGTAGAGCAGTGTTTTACTTCTTTACTTAATCCGTTCCACAGTTTGATTCCACATACCGAAGTACTAAAGGTTTTTAGTGTTGTTCTTGCATTTTTGTGTTTTAAGTTTAGTTTATTCCTAAGATCATATTTCTCCTCTCTTGTTGAGAAAAATTGTATGACATTCTTTGGTAACTGGTTGTTTGCTTTATGCATCATTTTAGCAGGTTTGAAGGTTTACCAGATCAGCAAATTTTAATCATTGTGATTTTTTATTTTTACCACATTATGGATTATCCTAATTGATCTTTTTTGAGTGAAGTGTACTTTTGTAGTTATTTCCCCATATCTCCACACAATAACTTAGATATGGTAACAGCAGAGAACAATAGAGTGTTTGGAATGTTTGATCCAGGACAAATTTTATTTTATTCAGTATTGAAGTATTTCTTGCTACTTTATGTTGTATGTTTTTGATGTGAGGTTTCCAACTCATTCTGTCATCAATTATGTCGCCGAAAAACTTATGTTCATTCACCCTTTCAATTTCCTCCCCGTCAATTTGTGTTTTCTCACAAGTATCTCTTCTGCTATTACCAAATAGCATCATTTTCATTTTATTTAAATTCCAAGGATAATCTGTTTTTATCAAACCGATTTTTAGAGTAATCATTTCCTCTAAAACTTTTCTTATTCCTATTGTGTGTTTTCTCCATCTGCAAATAGTACTAGCTTTAGGTGTTTTGTCACTTTGCAGATGTCGTTAATGTATAAGGTAAATAATTTTGGTCCCAAAATTGACCCTTGAGGTATGCCACATAATATCTCTAAATTTGTAGATGTATATTCTCCTAGCTTCACATATTGTTTCCTGTTTGCAAGGTAGCTTTGAAACCTAATTCAGAACTAACCCTCTGATTCCATACCTTTCCAATTTTGTAGTCAGGATGTTGTGATTGATTGTATCAAAAGCTTTCGTTAAATCCATGAATACTGAGGCTGCACACTTTCTATGATCTATAGCATTTGTAATTTCCTCTGTGATTTCAATCAGTGTCATAAAAGGTGAAATATTAGCTCTGTATCCGTATTGGCTGTACGCAAGTATGTCATTCTTTTTGAGGAATTTGTCCAACCTATGGTTTGAATAACTTTTCGATGATTTTGGAAAATTGTAGTAATAATGAAATCGGTCGGTAGTTTGTGAACTGATGTTTATCTCCATTTTTGAAGATTAGAACTACTTTAGCTGTCTTCATTTTGTCTGGGAATTTGCCCGTCTGGAATGATAGATTGCTGATTTGCGTTAGTGGTTCTGTAATCTCATTGATAACCATTTTTATAGTTTCCATTCCAATTCCATTACAATCAGTTGATGTTTTTGCTTTACATTTATGTAAAATGTCAATGATTTCTTTTTTGGTCCCATCAGTGAGAAGCATGGTGACTTCAATTGTACACCGAATTATACCAAAATATTACTCAACTTGCAGATGACACAACACTTTTCTTAAAAGATAGATCTCAATTACTTCTTTAATGTTTCCCTAAATGCGTCATTTAAAATTAAATGGATCAAAAGATATTTTGAAAGCCACAAGAATCCCAAATCACTATGGAACTTCATTATTGCCCAAATTTTTGGGGGATTTAATTACCATACATCCATCCATTTTTTTCCGCTTATCCGAGGTCAGGTCGCAGGGGCAGCAGCCTAAGCAGGGAAGCCCAGACTTCCCTCTCCCCGGCCACTTCGTCCAGCTCTTTCCGGCGGATCCCGAGGCGTTCCCAGGCCAGCTGAAAAACATAGTCTATGGTCACTATGAGTGGTCCAGAATGTCACTGAAGCCGTCCGGAAGTCATTTTCCATGGCCTCGCCGAACTCCTCCAATGTCCAAATTTTTTGCCTCAGTGACCGCCAGAGCCGCAGACCGCTTGGCCTGCCGGTACCTGTCAGCTGCCTCCAGAGTCCTATGGGCCAAAAAGGCTCGATAGGATTCCTTCTTCAGCTTGACGGCATCCCTCACCACTGGTGTCCACCAAAGGGTTCTGGAATTACCGCCACGACAAGTACCAACCACCTTACGGCCACAGCATCAATCAGCCACCTCGACAATGGAGGTATGAAACATGGCCCACTCAATTTCCGCTGCCTCCCTTCGGAACATGGTTGAAGCTCTCCCGGAGGTGGGAGTTGAAACTGCTTGTGACTGGGTATTCTGCCAGACATTCCCACCAAACCCTCACAATGCGTGTAGGTCTGCCAAAACTGACTGGCATCCCCCCCACCATCGGAACCAATATACCATCAGGTTGTGATCGATTGACAGCTCTGCACCTCTCTTTACCTAAGTGTCCAAAACATGTGGCCGCAAGTCCGATGACACAACCACAAAGTCTATCATCGAACTGCAGCCCAGTGTGTCCTGGTGCCAAGTGCACATGTGAACACCCTAATGCTTGAACATGGTGTTCATTATGGACAATCCGTGACAGGCACGGAAGTCTAATAACAAAACACCACTCGAGTTCAGATCAGGGGGGCCGTTCCTCCTATTCACGCCTCTCCAAGTCTCACTCTTGCCAACATGAGCATTGAAGTTCCCCAGGAGAACAAGGGAATCCACCGAAGGAGCACTTTCCAGTACTCCCTCTAGGGAATCCAAAAAGGGCGGGTATTCTGAACTGCTGTTTGGCGCATAAGAGCAAACAACAGTCAGAACCAGTCCCCCCACCCTAAGGCAGAGGGAAACTACCCTCTCGTTCACCAGGTTAAAATCCAACGCCTGTCGCCTATCATTGCCGGCAACCCCAGAGTGGAATGAAGTCCAGCTCCTCTCGAGAGGACTGGTTCCAGAGCCATTGCTGTGCGTCGATGTGAGTTCGACTAAATCTAGCCGGAACTTCTACACCTCACGCACCAGCTCAGGCTCCTTCCACACCAGAGGGGTGACATTCCACGTACCCAAAGCTAGCTTCTGTAGCCGGGGATCGGACCACCAAGGCTCCCCCCTTCGTCCGCCACCCAACTTGCTTCGCACCCGACCCCTTTGGGAAGGAGCTGTAATTACAATATTTTAAAATTAGCACTAAAATGATTTAACTTCCACAGTCAACTTCTATTGCCAATGGACATTGGTATACAAACACAATTTCTCACCTCACAGATATTATATTTGCAACAATGAAGACATTTGATATAAGAATAAATGTCTATATATTGAAAGATGGGTTGACAATAAAATATTTCTGGTTAGTTAGTGAAGGAATCAGTTTATGGTTTTCCCTTGACACCTCATGAATATGCTATTGTTTTTGATGCAATAGCAAAGGATGTCATAAGGTTAATTTCTGCTCCAAAAGGTCAAAATTCTACATTAGACTCCTGGTTGTCTGTTTATTGTAACATGTGCTCACTCTTAAGTGATAAAGCTTTAAATCAGTGTGTAAGGGAAATTGTGCAAATTGATATTGTTGGGTTGGGAGTGAGGTCTTGCCTCAGGTGGAGGAGTTCAAGTATCTCGGGTTCTTGTTCACGAGTGAGGGAAGGTTGGAGCGTGAGATCGACAGACGGATCCGTGCAGCATCTGCAGTAATGCGGGCGCTGTACCGGACCGTCGTGGTGAAGAGAGAGCTGAGCCGGAAGGCAACGCTCTCTGTTTACCGATCGATCTACGTTCCCACCCTCACCTATGGTCATGAGTTATGGGTCATGACCGAAAGAATGAGATCGCGGATACAAGCGGCGGAAATGAGTTTTCTTCTTAGGGTGTCTGGACTCACCCTAAGAGATAGGGTGAGGAGCTCGGCCATCCGGGAGGAGCTCAGAGTAGAGCCGCTGCTCCTTCACATCGAGAAGAGCCAGTTGAGGTGGCTCGGGCATCTAGTCCGGATGCCTCCCGGGCGCCTCCCTGGTGAGGTGTTTCGGGCGTGCCTAGCCGGGAGAAGGCCCCCGGGAAGACCTAGGACACGCTGGAGGGACTATGTCTTACAGGTGGCCTGGGAACGCCTTGGTGTCCTCCCGATGGAGCTGGAGGAGGTCGCTGGGGACCGGGAAGTCTGGACTTCCCTACTGAAGCTGCTGCCTCCGCGACCCAGACCCGGATAAGCGGTGGAAAATGGATGGATGGATGGATGGATGGATGATATTGTTGCCAAACCTGCAGCTGTCTTTTACTGGAATCAAATTTTTGAAGATATTGATTGGAAGACTACTTGGCTATTGCCTTGAAAACATTTACTTAGAAACAACGTTAAAGAAGTCACATTCAGATTACTTCACAGATGCTACCCTGTAAAGAACAACCTGCATTGACACACTATTTTATTTTTGTGCTAGTGCCAGTAAAAAAGAGTTCAGACATATCATTTAAAAAGAACTCTGGGTAGCGGCTTATTTAAACTATGCAAACTTTTATGACCCTGCCTCTTAAAAAAAAATCAAAATAGAGAATTAAGAAGGGGAATTGAACTTAGAAATCAAGCCTACCCGCTGAGATCCAGTATCATTCTAAAATCCCCTGAAATAAGCAAGATGGGGCCTCTTTAAGCTCCTTTTAAGAAGATTGTAATTTTTGGAGATTTTGTGCTGTTCCTAAATTTGCAAGTTTGTTTGCAAGTCCTGAATGGCACTTCCCTGCAGCTGCTTCTTTGTCTGCTCCAAAGACACTTTAGCTGCTCACGTTTGGGAACCCATACAAACAAAACAATCCCATAAATCTGAAGTGTCTTTGTACACACATTTATAGAGCTGCGATTTAACGTACAGCTGGCTCGTTAAATGCGGAACACAAATAGCGGAAGCAAAAGACTCAAGTTTCTATTCACTTTTGACTTTCACGTCACGTGGGCAATGAGTTCCGGCTCCTTTATATTTCCACACGACAACTTTACTACTTACTCCTCCTGCTTTATGGTGCAGAATATAAAAACACGTTTTTCTACTGCGGAAAAGAAGTATTTTAACCCTGACCTTACTATGATGTCCTTTTAATTCTTTCCCTTATATTGACAGTCCAAACATCAAGTTAGTGTTCATGTAAAACTGAAATTGAACTGAACTGAAATTCTCATACAACCATGAAACTAGGTAAGACTATATCGGACAACATTGTTGTGTCTTTCTGTTGGATAGCCATAATGCACTAGTGCCAGTTAGCATAGTAGTGTATGTACATGTAGTACATGCACATGTGTAATACAGCAGCAGGGAGTTTTCCCATTTCATTCTTCATTTTGGATTCATTTTAATTTGTTGTCAGCACGCAATTGTATAACACAAACATATTAAGTTTGCCACACACTGTTTTTTGGATTTTTTTTTTTTTTTTACATACATAATTTAGTTACGTAATTTGGGTTTTAAGAGTCATTTTAAATTATTAAATACAGATATTGAAAAACAGCAATCATGTAATTTCATTAGTAAGTCAATGGTTGGTTTGTGTGAAATGAAATGTTTAAAATCAAATTGAATAGAAATTAGAAATGGAAATAGATTGAATATTTAAATGAAGATATACACACAAATGTACACAAAGAGTGTGGAAGAATAAAAATAACTATAGATCAAATTCCATTTAAATACCTGTGCTTGTTGTTGTCATTTAATTATTATTACTTCAAGGCATTATCATTAATCAACTAAGGCGTTATTATCACTCAACATGTACTTGTTACAAAAAATGTTTTGTCAACTTTCCTGCTTTTTTAGGGCCCTTTTGAAGCTGCTATGTTTATTATTATTATTATTATTATTATTATTATTATTAGGGGCCAAGCACCTAGCAGTGCAAAGACACTTTTGAAACTTTTAAATGTTTCAAAACTGTTTTTTAAAAGAATATCAGTTTGGAGGCTGTTTTATAAATAGTTTTTAAATAAACAATAAATACAGCAACTTTCGATTAATCCATGTTAATTTCATACTCAGAAAATTTTTTAAAAATAGCTCCTGCCATAAGTTTCACGAATTGTCACAAAATTTGGTGAATACATCAATCATGAAAGGACGCAGTAAAAAAAATAACTTATTCCCAAACAAACAATAAGTTGGCTGTTTTGGTTCCCAGCTGTGATTTTGGGGCAAAAACCAGGGGTGGTATTTTGTCAAACTTCTTGTAGGGACTTTGACTAAATGCGCCCAATTGATCATACGCTACACAGAAGGTGATGTTAAATTGCAAAGGATTTTAGGCCGGTCCGTAGGATGTGGGTGTGGCATTGGACAGGGGTTGTATTTCGATGGACTAGTCCTAAAGACTTTGAGCAAATGAAGCCAAATTAAATTACAGATACTAGACACTTGCAAACCACACCATGCCGAGACGAGGACGTGACAATACTAATTGTATGTCATTTGACATGGCACTTTTCTCTTTTTAAATGTCCTGTAACAGTAATGCAGATAAATGATAATAGCACGTAAGTAAAAATATAACTATGTATCACCTATGGTATGTACAATAGTCGTTGTTCTTGTATATAATCAATCATTTTAAATAGCAGTTTGCACCCACGTTGTGTTAGATCTGTGTAGTTGACCCTGGGGACAAAGTGGGTAAGGTGTTTTGGCCAAAGACACAACAGTAGTGGGTTGGAGGGAGTGTGACCCAGTTGTTTATCTTATGGTTACCGCTTTTTGTCTAGTTATCACCTCAGCTACTTTGCTCCAGTAAGTTTGGGGGAAAATGGTGTGGGGTTTAAATTTATTGTAGAAGGGAAAATATATTATACAGAAGTGACATCAGTTATGTCTAGTCAGGCAGGAAACTTATTATTGCATTGCTGCAATTTACATGCTAATGACATTTCAGTTTGTGACATATACATATACAGTGAGATTCATGTTTGTATTTAACCCATCAGCTTGTGCAGTAGTGGGCAAGCATAGGGCTGTGCCTGTGGATTACATGGGGATTGTTGGTTAGAATCTTGGAGCAAGGCCCGCTAGAGAAAAAACCTTGAACAGAACCCAGGCTCCGTTGGGCTGCGTTCAGGCTCGACCGGTTGTGTTGACATAAATTAGAAAGACAGATGGTAGATTGAGAGTGGGGAAAGAGGACGGATGGGGTTTAGAGATTGGGGGAGGAATGGGAGAACAGTGCTAGTTTGCGTTTATTTGTCATTTATTACAGACATATTTGCACTGAACATTTACAGTATATACCAAAACTTGCTTAGTGAGTAATTTAACATCAGATGGTAATATACCTGTTGAGACCCCTGTGATAGTGTCACGCTCTGTTTGTTAAACAACATACACACACAACTAGTGTTTATAGGGCATCACATCATATAATTAGAAAATGTCAGCAGAAATTTCAAATGGGCCTGGGACATATGGGATATAGTGCATTCCATGTTGACTCAATACAAGGCGTTCTTACTGTGTTTACTTTTATGTCACACATTCACAAGTAGATGACAAATGTACTTGCAATGTGTCACATTTTTGTTGCAAAATGTGACAATTTCTTCGCAGTCTGCAGCCCTATCAGTGTATCAACAGAGACCTCATGTCAGTATAATGCAAAGTGGTAAAAAGCCAAAAGTATTTAATACACTTGAACAGAAGTTTGAGAAGTGGATATGGCGCAACTACACACAGCAGCTTGCCAGAGGAAACACACCCCTTCAGAGGAATCACAGAAAACTGACAAATGAGACATGCAAACAACTACACTTCTATTACAGTTGTCTGTTTTTATGATACCTGTATAATCTTATGTATTATTAGTTGTAGTTCTGTATAATTCCACTTACACATCTTCTACTGCTATTATCCATCCAAACATTTTTTATGCCGCTTATCCTCATTAGGGTCGCGGGGGTTGCTGGAGCCTATCCCAGCTTACTTCGGGCAAGAGGAGGGATACACCCTGGACTGGTCGCCAGCCACTCGCAGTACTGCTATTATGTTAACTAATTTAAAGATGTTTTCCATGCAACTCTGAAGACAGCCAGCAACCACAAAGACAAGAAAACAGGTTATTAACAAAATACAAATCAAGATTACTTGTAATAAATAGAAGCAATGTGATCATTTCGTCAAGGTGGAGTATTATTTACACTATTTACATGTCTGAAAACATCAAAAGGGAGCGTAATGGTTTGTCAAATTATTATTCCTAGTTACATTTTTTTTTTTTACAGTTACAGACACTTGGACCTTCTTACAAATAAGGGCGGTGAAAGATTCAGAAATGAATTGAAAATGACAATTAAATTCCAAGTCAATTCTAGACCAGAGTCATATTCCTAGTGTGGCAACACATATGGCAAATAAAGCTGATTCTTATTCTGATTCTGAATTTAAATTTACATTTAAATTGTGGCTGCAAACAGGAAGCAAAATTGCAATTAAAATTCGAATTTCAGGAAGCAGAAATTGGAATTTCATGAAATTTAAAGAAATTCACGATGCATAATTAATAATAATGAATACATTTTATTTATATAGCGATTTTCAAAACACTCAAAGACGCGTTACAATACATTAAAGACTAAAAATAACACAAAATTGACAGTATAAAATTAAACATTAAAAGCAATTTTAAACAAATGAGTTTTGAGTTCTTTCTTGAAGGTGGGGAGGTCAGAGCAGTCACAGAGGGGTTTGGGCAGTGAGTTCCATAGGGTGGGGGCAGCGATGGAAAAGGTTCTGGCTCCCCAGCTTTTGAGCTTGGTCCTACAGGGCGAGGACAGAAGGTTGGAATTGGAGTCACGGAGGGAGCGAGATGGAGTGTGGTGGTGGAGCAGGTCTGTGAGGTAAGGAGGGGCCAGGTTGTGAAGTGCTTTGAATTTGATGAGAAGGATTTTAAAGTGGATGCGCTGAGGAGATGGGCTATGTTTTTGAGGTGAAAGAATGCAGTCCGGGTTATGTGATTAACGTGGGGTCCATGTGGAAGAGTGGGGTCGAGGAGCACACCGAGGTTGCGGATGAGTGGGGATTGCAAGAGTATGGTGTTGTCAAAGTGCAGGGTGAAGTGTTGCGAGGATATGGTGGTGTTGTGTGGACCGATGATGATGAAGTCTGTTTTGTCGCTGTTGAGTTTGAAGAAGTTGTGATTCATCCAGTTTTTGATGTCTGTTAGGCAGTGGGTGAGAGTGGAGTGGATGCTGTGGTTGATGGATTTTGTGGAGATGTAAAGCTGGATGTCGTCAGCGTAGCAGTGAAAGCGGAGTCCGTGACGACGAATGATGTTTGGCGACATCATTCATCGTCACGGACTATTCCTAGTATACCTAGTTTTGGGGAGGATGTAGAGAATGAAGAGGAGAGGACCAAGCACCAAACCTTGCTTGACACCCTGCTGCAGGGGGGCTATGGAGGAGGAGCAGTGGTTGATGTGGATGAACTGTTGCCGGTTTGTGAGGTAGGACTGGAGCCAGGAAAGAGCGGAGCTGGTGATGTTCAGTGAGTTTTTGAGGCGGGACAGGGGGATGGAGTGGCTGATGGTGTCGAAGGCTGCTGTGAGGTCCAGGAGGATGAGGATGGAGAGGTGGCCGGAGTCCGAGGAGAGGAGGAGGTTATTTGTGATTTTGAGCAGAGCTGTTTTGGTGCAGTGCTTGGGACGGAAGCCGGACTGGAAAGGTTCATAGAGACTGTTGGAGGTGAGGTGGGTCTGGAGTTGGGCAGCAACGATACATTCCAGGATTTTAGACAGAAAGGGGAGGTTGGATAATGGACGGAAATTTGCACTTGAGAGACTGTGGGACAAAACCCGAAGAGAGGGAGGAGTTTATGATTTGGGTGATCAGTGGAGAGAGTGCAAGAAGACAGGCTTTGAGGAGAGGAGAGGGAATGTGATCCAGGGAGCATGTAGAAGTTTTAATGCCGGAAAAATAAATTGTCAGGCGAGCAGGGGAAATAGGTGTGAAATGAGAGAGCTGACGATGGGGCGGATGAGGATCAGGTGGAGCCGTGTGGGAGGAGGAGAGCTCTATTGAACTGTAAATGGAATCTATTTTGGACCGAAAGAAGGATTGAAATTGATTGCATTTGTCAGTGGTGAAGGAAGTTGTTGTTTGGCTTTAGGAGCGTGTTTATTGGGATTTTCAGACAGGGAGGGGGGGGGGGTAGCCAGTTTGGAGGAGAGAAGAACAGAAAAGGTGTTTGTAACAATGAAGCTTAACATTTTTTATTTAAAACGTGAATTTCATAAAAATGTTATTGTATCCACTTTATGTGCACAATACTGTTTTAGTACATAGTTAAGTATAGTACCATTCCATTCCATTTTCCTCTGTTTATCAGAGTCCTGGTTCGCATTTCCAGCAGTAAGTATAGTAATTGTTTTTATCACAAATTAAAATTGAAAGCCTACACAGGTATATAAAAATAAAAAAAAGATCATTAGTATTGTAAAAACCTTCAAATTGTTGGCTAGGAGGACAGAACAGCACTTCATCTCCCAGAATACCTTGCTTTATCCGAGTCATTAAAATGGCTCCCCAGACATTTTGGACGCCACACGATGGATGAGTGGGTGGCACGTTGGCCTCACAGTCAGGAGGTACAGGGTTCGAATCTCCGTTGGGCATCTCTGTGTGGAGTTTGCATGTTCTCCCCGTGCGTGCATAGGGTTTCCACCGGGTACTCCGGTTTCCTCCCACATTCCAAAAACATGCATGTTAGGTTAATTGGCGACTCCAAATTGTCCATTAGAGTGTGAATGGTTGTATGTGTGCCCTGCGATTGACTGGCGACCAGTCCAGGGTGTACCCCGCCTCCCGCCCAAAGTCAGCTGGGATAGGCTCCAGCATACCAGCAACCCTAATAAGGTTAAGCGATATAGAAAATGGATGGATGGACAAGTGGGCTTATTCCTACTCCTTCTATTTCCAGCTCCTTTGCTATTCTATTACCTTTTTGGCAAAATGTTTGCTGGTGCACTGCCCATTCTCTCAGCTTTGCTGTAATACATCACTTGTTGGGTGACTGGTTCTGTGTCCTCTCAAATTCAGCCAATAATAAGCGATCAGTTGCTTCCTCCTTATCTCCAATGCCATTTATACAGTCTCTGCCACAATGGCAGGAATTGGAGAGGACTTAAATGCTGCACAATAGACTCGTAAAGCTTGTGCTTGTATGACATTGAGCTTCCTGAGTTTTAGCCGCTGACCCATGTGCCATACTCCCATAGTCCAACACTGACCTTATTAGTGCTACACAAACTGCCTGAAGTGAGTTACAGCTTGCTCCCCATCCCTTCCAGCTATAGGCCTACAGCACTTCACATTTATTGCTGTTATGCATTTTTCTTCTATCCTAGTGATGTGGCCTGACCATGATGGCTTTTCATCAAATACAACCCCAAGGAATTTAAATATGGATACTATGTTCAGGTCTTCCCCATACATTTTTAACTTGACATCTTCCCTATTTTTTTTCCTAGTAAAAACATTGTTGTATTTTATTCTGTAGAAAATGTGCATCCTCAGTAATATCCCCGTTCAGTCACTTGATCAATATCTCCTTGAACTTTAACAATCAAATACTCAACGTTTCTGCCCCTTTTCTAGAAGGCTATATCATCAGCAAGCAGCCACCTGCCTATATCTACTTGCACGTTTCAAAACACATCATTAATGTTTATACTGAATATTACACAATGATGACCAATATCACACTCTCCTAAGGCTTTGCATTTTCCACCACATATTGTGTTGCCATGACCAACTCGCTTGAATTTTCCTTTCATAAAGGAATTCTTGCCTTCCTTATTTCTGGTTCCCGTCATGTTATTGGACCCATTGTCCTCTTTCCCCTCCTAAAGCCATTCTGGAAGTTTGCTATATCTCTACCTCTGTTGTTGTTCTTGCAATTGAACTGCAGATTTTTGTCCAGCTTTCTGTTTTTGCTTGCCTTATTCTTCTCACCACTGCTTCAGTCTTTTTTATACTGCATCAATAAATTCTGTATGTTAATCTGCTGGGTTAGGCTCCAGCATCCCCGTGACCCTAATGAGGATAAGCGGTTTAGAAAATTAATGAATGTGAGTTCGTTTAACCAATCTGAATGGCCTGTTCCTTTGTTTTATAGCCTGATGACACTTCTCCGTCCACCATGGTACCAGCTTCCTTTTACTCCTGCCTTTACTCCAGGGTATAGATTTTTTTTTTGCAATGGTTGTTTGCGTTAGCTGACTGTTTAACTCCTCCACACTTTGCCTTGTCCAATGTCATTATTTTCTCTTCACACGGTTTTTGGGACTTGCCCCAGTCAGGCATGTGATCTCCATCTCCACTACATAACCTTGCTTTATGTAGTGGGGAAGGATGCCGGAGAAACCTGGTAGACCCAAACGCGTAGTGAGGGTGTGCTGGGAACGTCTGGCAGACTCTCCCGTTCGTCGAGTCTTCAACTCTCATCTCCGGAAGAGCTTCGCCTGCATCTCGAGGGAGGACCGGTATATTGAGTCCGAATGGGCCGTATTCCGTGCCTTCATTTCTGAGGCAGCCAGTCGTAGTTGCGGCCGCAAGGTGGTCGGTGCCAGTCGTGGTGGCAAGACCCGTGGTCAGCTACTACGTGCCATTTGGTCCTTGTACAATCGAAGCAGGAGCCTGGTTCGCATTGCCAGCAGTAAGTCGAGCTTGTGTCCGGTGAACGTTGTCCTCCGCCAAGGCTGCCCTTTGTCACAAATTCTGTTCATAATCTTCATGGACAGAATTTCTAGGTGCAGCCAAGGCGTTAAGGGAGTCCAGCTTGGTGACCTTAGGATCTCGTCTCTGCTATTTGCAGACAATGTCGTCTTATGGCCTCATCAGGCTGTGACCTTCAGCGTTTACTGGAGCAGTTTGCAGCTGAGTGTGAAGCTTTTGGGATGAAACTCAGCACCTCCAAGGCCATGGTTCTCAGTCGGAAATGGGTGGACTGTACCCTCCGGTTTAGAGTAAGGTCTTGCCTCAGGTGGAGGAGTTCAAGTATCTCGGGGTCTTGTTCACGAGTGGGGGACGGTTGGAGCGTGAGGTCGACAGACGGATCAGTGCAGCATCGGGAGTAATGCGGTCGCTGTACCAGGCGGTCATGGTGAAGAGAGAGCTAAGCTGGAAGGCAAAGCTCTCTGTTTACAGATCGATTAACGTTCCCACCCTCACCTATGGTCATGAGTTATGGGTCATGACCGAAAGAACGAGATTGCTGATACAAGCGGCCGAAATGAGTTTCCTCCGTAGGGTGGCTGGACTCACCCTAAGAGATAGGATAGGATAGGTACTCAGAGTAGAGCCGCTGCTCCTTCGCATCAAGAGGAGCCAGTTGAGGTGGCTCAGGCATCTAGTTCGGATGCCTCACGGGCGCCTCCCTGTTGAGGTGTTTCAGGCATGCCCAGCCAGGAGAAGACCCCAGGGAAGACCTCGAACACGCTGGAGGAACTATGCCTCACAGCTTGCCTGGGAATGCCTTGGTGTCCTCCTAGTGGAGCTGGAAGAGGTCGCCGTGGACCTGGAAGTCTGGACTTCCCTACTGAAACTGCTGCCCCCGTGACCAGGACCCGGATAAGCGGAAGAAAATCGAACGGAATTGTTTTAACCAAGATTTCTGGGTACAAACAATATCAGGTTTTTCTTTCAACTCTTCAATGAAGTGCTGGAACTTCTGGTCATTCGCAAGCAAGTTCTGTGCATTCCATTATACTATAAAATAATATAATTAACCAATACATGGTGTTTCCTGACTAGACTGATTAGTGAGACCCAAGTGATTTACTGCTGCCTTGGCTATCTGCTGAATTTTAGCATTTTTTGACTTAACATTAGCAGTGCTGTTAATAACTTTAATAACTCCTGCTATAGCTTTTTTATCAACACAAAATTCATTGTGGACTTTCTTATGTACCTCTTGTCACCCTGCTCCTGGCTCTTTCATTTCCCTTGCACTTCTTGTTGCCTTTGCATAAAATAACTTTATCTCTGCTCTTACTTTCTGAATTTCATTTGCCCTTTTTATCAGCTCCCATCCTCGTAAGCCACATTATGAGCCCCCCCTCAATTACAGTTCTTTGGAAGCACTCCATCACCACACTTCCCGTGCTCATGGTGACCCCCACAACAAGCACATCTCCTTTGCTTCTTATACACTTCAGCTAAGTGTAACATCCTTGGCGTTTCAGAGCAGGCTGTTCTTCCTCAGAAGGCTTAAGTCTTTTGATGTGTGCGCTGACATGCTGTACATTTTCTACCAGTCTGTTGTGGCAAGTGCTGTCTTCTTTGGGGTTGTCTGTTGGGGTGGCAGCTTAACCACAAGGGACGGTAACCGGCTGGACAGACTGATTAGGAAGTGTGCATCTGTGATGGGGAGAAATGTGGACTCCGTGGGAGCTGTTTTGGAGGGGAGTATGACATCCCAAGCATCCTCTGCATGATGCAGTCACAGCCCAGAGGAGTGCCCGGAGTCACAGACTCCTCTCACTGCGCTGCAGGACTGAGCGCTTTAAGAGGTTGTTCATCCCTTCAGCCATCAGGCATTTTAACAGACGTGCCTGAAACGAACTGAGCTAAGAGCATTTTATCATTACTATTGATAGTAACTTTTATTATTGTACTGTTGTTCATTTGTATGTGGATGGTCTGCGCATGTGTGTGTTGCTGTCGGACACCTGAATTTCTCCTGCGGGAGATCAATAATGTTTTCTCTAATCTAATCTAATCCAGTCTAATCTAATCTAATTCAAAGCACCTTAATGGCTTTGGCACATACAATCTCACAGAATATCTCATAAAACCTTACTTGGCACAACATTTCCTTAAAACTAGTACTGTTTCACCTTCCTTTTTTCCTCTTACCTTATTGATTTCATTTTCAGCACACCTTTTACCTCAGCTCTCGTGATGTTTTTCCTAATTTCCTCCTTATACCTGCCAGCTGCACCCAACCCTCATTGTGCTTTCCACCTTAGCTTTTTCAATCTCCTTTGACTAAAGAGTTTTCTCAAGATGCTCTTTATTCACACGTATCCCTAGAAAATTACCATCATTAAAGACTTTTGAGTATACTATTTCTCCAAACTTGTTTGCCAGAGTTACGGTTAGTATGAATACATTGATTTTCTTCATAAATTCTTGTCATTTTCCATTGAATCTTATTATGCCATATTTGTTTGACTTGCTCTTCTTCTCCCCTCTTCTTCACTTTCCTTGGTAGGCTGTAACCCATCTTATTGTACTCTCCTCACTGCCGTCACCATACTGCAAATCACGCAAACTATAAACATCTGAGCCAAAACTTGATTCATCTTAACCCCCCTCCTCCCCTAACTCTGACCATTCTTGCAACAGTACGTATTGATGTGCCATCCTGGAGGAGTTGGAGTACTTGTGCAACTTCCGTACCGTCCAGGTACCGCACCATGCTATCAACAGAGATGTTGATCAAACCAAATGAAAAACTACAGCAGTAGAAAGTCAGTCAGTAAAAAATCAGCCAAAAGAGGAGTCAGTGACCTCAACCTGGAAAACCATTCCTGTTTTGGGGTCTGTCTCATTGTTGCCCCTCTGATGCACCTGTTGTTGACTTCATTAACAACAAAGCAACTGCAACTTATTAACAACCCCCTTTGCTACTTAACTGACCACATCAATATCCCTGAAGTTATACTCATAGCTTACTATAAAGTGTTCCTCTAATTTTATATATACAGTATATATATGTATATATATATATACACTACTTGCCCTGCGGTTGACTGGCGACCAGTCCAGGGTGTCGCCTGCCTCCCGCCTGAAGCCAGCTGGGATAGGCTCCAGCATACCCGCGACCCTAACGAGGATAAGCGGCATAGAAAATGAATGAATAATTGAGTATATATACAGTATATATATATATATATACACACACACATACTTATATATAGCATTGTGGCGTAAGCATAGCATAAGTGGTGAAAAAATAAGATTTGTATCTGTAGTAATTAAAATGCTAACTATTTTTGTAGAAAAAAAAAAAATTGGATAAAAAATTGGTGACACAAAGCAAGAATGGAATTATTTTTACGCTCACATATAACAAAAGGAGAATGTTAGTTTGTGCTTTTTACATGGTTAGTAATGGTAATGGTTTAATTTTATTTGAACATGCATGTAAATGACATTGGAATACATTACTTAATACAATCGACAATTCGACATCTCGAAAAGGAGTAGGAAGAAGCAAAGCTTATTTAATCCTGCCCCTGTAGGATTTCCCCTATTTCAATACATTTGTGCACTTCCTGCACTTAGTAAGTTTAAAATGCAAGTAAGGTAATGTGACAGTGTGTTGAAGTACTAGTCAATGTGCTTGTCATGGTAAATACATTTTAGTTAGACCCAAACCAAATCTAAAGGTTAAGGAAACAAATCAACCGAAATGTTGTGACCGTATGTCATGGCACTAAACTATGACACCTGTTGTCTGATCTTTCTGATTATTTATTTATTACCTTATTATTTTTTACCAGTATTTTTAAACAATATTGCTGTACCTTTTATCTTTTTTTTTTCTTATGGGTAACCCTTATCATTGGGATAAACTTCCCTTGCCTTAGGAATTTGAATGTAGCCGCTGCAAGTGCCTTGATTGGGAATGCTATTCAAGATGGGACATTTCAGACATTCCATTGTCATTTGCCACCTGCGATCCTAATGAGGATAAGCGGTATAGAAAATGGATGGATGGACGGGCATTGTCATTTGCCAAACTTGCTACTAACTTGTATGTATCTAATGCAAAGTGACCTAACAATAACAACCAATGAGAATGCAATTTAAAGTCAAGATCTGGGAAATGTCAATGTTGCCAACTTATGCAAAGTGCCTTCGTATGCTATTCAAAATCATAATGGAAAATACAGGACTACTTCCATTAAAAATGTGTGTATGCCATATTTGCTTTATAAACTGGATAGATAATAATAATAATAATATACATACTGTATATGGGAGCAGTCAACAAAAGCTTTTTAGAGTCAGCTACTGAGTCAGCGGCTTTAGAGTCAGCTTGACTTTGTTTGGTTTATTTTTAATAAAAATCGTAGACATGCCAAATCGTGTTGCTGCTGGCTCGCATTTTGGATGCTAGGATGCTACTCCTGATGCTAGGCTACACAGAAAGGGGCAATATAAACCACGTCAAAGTTGCCAGAGACCATTAAGACTTGTCTTATTTACATGTTGTTTTGTAAATACTATGCCACCAAAGCAACAAGCATTCAAGGCATTTAAACACATATGTAAAACACTTTCACAGTGATAGTGAGGATACGTGACATAGGAAATGGATGGGGATGTTGTCGGTGGCCTTTGACACTAAAAAGGTTCTAAAGACCCCTTTAGCCCATTAAGAAGCCAGTTTATAACCACAATTGAAGAGTAAGCAACTCCAAGGTAACATACACTTACCATTCTGTGTTTTGAAGCCGACCAATCTTGATCTCCATGTCTCTTCCACGTCAGACACACTAGTTTCATCATTGGTGGTTTGAATAAATACAGCTTAATTCCCTGTTCTGCAAGTTTTATAAATATTTAATCTGCATATCTGCATACGTTGCTCAAATTTTTTGCTGTAATGACTGTAAACATCCTCTGATACGCCGTCATGTCTGTTTACGTGTGAATGTGCCTTTGCCGACGTCACTGCAGGAAACTCCATGGTGCCATGTTCAATGAATGTGAACAGAGTCCTGAAACTGCTATGTTATTGTGATTATTCTTTTTTATTCCGTGACTTTCATGCCATTTTTGAGGGCCTTAACATGACCAAATGAGTCCAACTGATAATCAACAGACACTAAAAAGATGAGCGGTAAATTGTAAAAAATTTTAGGCTGGTTTATAAAATGTGGACGTGGGATTGCGATAAACTTTGATGTTTTGATTCTAATGTTATTTTGAACGTTGAACAAAACTGTATACTTTCTTTTTAGATCTACATCATAATTGGTACATATGATTAAAACAACACCAAAAATGGGACATTACCCTCATTTTAGGTCACCCTCCAGTCCGTAACTGTATATATGTCGATTCACATGGCGCCCCTACTGGATACATATCACACAATTTAAAATTCCGCTTGGGACACCTTCTACATAAATGTGTTATGGTGGGTTGGGACATGAGACAGGACATTAGCACATGGCTACCAGTGATGCCTCCTCTTGGTTGAAAATTAAAACTTATGGTTGAAAATTATAAATATAAAATATTAAAGTCATAACTCCCTTTCACGTGGTCAGCTTGTCCCAAAAATCTTTATAGTGGATTAGGTCTGTGCCTGTGTCTGTGACTGTGCGTATACATGGACTCAAATAGTATCCCCTGTTAGAAAAATATAGTGCATGTTCAAATTCTGCTCAAGACGCCACCATTTTTCAAAGTAGGGATCCTGGCATCAAGTTCTCCCGCCGATTGAGAGTGAACTCAGAGTTGCATGGGGGACTATTATTCATGAATGTCACGAAATTTGGTGGAGACATTAATCATAACAGACGCACAAAAAAGTCAGAAGAACATATTCCTAAACAGACAGAAAATTGGCCATTCTGCTTTCTTTTGGTGATTTAGCGACTTTGACAAAATGAGTCAAATGACTCATCAAGACAGATGGTAACAAGATATAATAACTATATGTGTGAATGCTACAGCATTCACACAATGATAATAAGACACTAGACAGATGGGAAATGTTCGTTTGCAAAGGATTATTGGCTGGTCTATAAGATGTGGGAGGGGCATAGCGACAAACTTAGACTGGAACATTGCTTTGATTGTTGAACAAAACTGTATACATTAATAACTTGGCTCCACAATGTCAGATCTACATCATAATTGGTACATGTGATAAAAACAACACTTAGCTATACGTAGGTCACTTCGTGAATTTGTCTCAGCGCCACCCAGTAACGACAAGAAAAAGTTTGCAGCATTTATCAGCCTTTCCTCCAAGGAGATTTCCTATTGACATTAAATTAAATAGAAAGTATTCTTGACAAAGTGATGAGCTTAAACTGCAAACCATATGCATGTAAAGCACGCGTAGTGGGCGTGGCACTGCATCCGTCGTTGACCATCAAAGTGTCATAATTTGACTGCAGATGCTCACATGGTTGAACACTTTTACGGCAAATAAGAATCCATGCCTGAACAATATGGTGCAGCTCCAGTCCAGGGTGTACCCCACCTCTCGCCCAAAGCCAGCTGGGATAGGCTCCAGCATACCTGTGACGCTAATAAAGATAAGTGACATAGAAAATGGATGAATGAATGAATGAATGAATGAAGTCCATTTTTTTGTTTGTTTGCTGATCTCTTCCTTTTTTAAAAATAAATTGCATTTGGTCTTACCTTTACTTGTAAATGAAGTCCATGTGTCTGTCCTTTAGTCCATCCATCCATCCATTTTCCACCGCTTATCCGGGTCCGGGTCGCGGGGGCAGCAGCTTAAGTAGGGAAGTCCAGACTTCCCGGTCCCCAGCGACCTCTTCCAGCTCCATCGGGAGGACACCAAGGCGTTCCCAGGCCAGCTGTGAGACATAGTCCCTCCAGCGTGTCCTAGGTCTTCCCGGGGGCCTTCTCCCGACTGGGCATGCCCGAAACACCTCACCAGGGAGGCGCCCGGGAGGCATCCGGACTAGATGCCCGAGCCACCTCAACTGGCTCCTCTCGATGTGAAGGAGCAGCGGCTCTACTCTGAGCTCCTCCCGGATGGCCGAGCTCCTCACCCTATCTCTTAGGGTGAGTCCAGCCACCCTACGAAGGAAACTCATTTCCGCCGCTTGTATCCGCGATCTCATTCTTTCGGTCATGACCCATAACTCATGACCATAGGTGAGGGTGGGAACGTAGATCGATCGGTAAACAGAGAGCTTTGCCTTCCGGCTCAGCTCTCTCTTCACCACGACGGTCCGGTACAGCGACCGCATTACTGCAGATGCTGCACCGATCCGTCTGTCGATCTCACGCTCCAACCTTCCCTCACTCGTGAACAAGAACCCGAGATACTTGAACTCCTCCACCTGAGGCAAGACCTCACTCCCAACCCGGAGGGTACAGTCCACCCGTTTCCGACTGAGAACCATGGCCTCGGATTTGGAGGTGCTGAGTCTCATCCCAGAAGCTTCACACTCAGCTGCAAACCGCTCCAGTAAACGCTGAAGGTCACAGCCTGATGAGGCCATAAGGACCACATCGTCTGCAAATAGCAGAGACGAGATCCTAAGGTCACCAAGCTGGACTCCCTCAACACCTTGACTGCGCCTAGAAATTCTGTCCATGAAGATTATGAACAGAATCGGTGACAAAGGGCAGCCTTGGCGGAGGCCAACGTTCACCGGAAACAAGCTCGACTTACTGCTGGCAATGCGAACCAGGCTCCTGCTTCGATTGTACAAGGACCGAATGGCACGTAGAAGCGGACCATCAATCCCGTACTCCCGGAGCACCCCCCACAGGACACCACGAGGGACACGGTCGAATGCCTTTTCCAGGTCTACAAAGCACATGTAGACTGGTTGGGCAAACTCCCACATACCCTCGAGTACCCTTGCAAGGGTGTAGAGCTGGTCCAGTGTTCCGCGACCGGGACGAAAACCACATTGCAGCTCCTCTAACCGAGGTTCGACTAACGGTCGTACCCTTCTCTCCAGCACCCTGGAGTAGACTTTCCCAGGAAGGCTGAGGAGTGTGATCCCCCTATAGTTGGAACACACCCTCCGGTCACCCTTTTTAAAAATGGGGACCACCACCCCGGTCTGCCAGTCCAGAGGTACTGTTCCTGACTTCCATGCAATGTTGTAGAGGCGTGTCAACCAACACAGTCCTCCAACATCCAGAGCCTTGAGAAATTCTGAGCGGAACTCGTCTACCCCCGGAGCCTTGCCACTGGGGAGTGATTTGACTACCCCAATTACCTCAGCCACGGTGATAGAACTGTCCACGTACGTATCCTCAGACTCTGCTTCCTCTATGGAAGGCATGTCAGTGGGATTGAGAAGGGCCTCGAAGTATTCCTTCCACCGACCAACTATATCCACAGTCGTGGTCAGCAAGCCCCCGTCCGCACTGTAAACAGTGTGAACTGGGGGCCGCTTCCCCTTTCTGAGGTGTCGGACGGTTTGCCAGAACCTCTTCGAGGCCGACCGAAAGTCGTGCTCCATAGCCTGACCGAACTCCTCCCACACCCGAGTTTTTGCCTCGACCACCGCTGAAGCCGCGTGCCGCTTGGCCTGCCGGTACCTGTCAGCTGCTTCGGGAGTCCTTTAGTTTTGAAATGTAATCCTCCATTTTGTTGGGAATAAAATGGAAATACTATGCAGGTTGTTTCTGTTACTGAGTACTTTTTTTGGAGAGTACTTTAAGCTAATGTTGCATGCTGATTTTTTTTTACATATATATACCCGCGACCCTAATGAGGATAAGCGGTATAGAAAGTGTCTTCTTCTACACATTAACGCTCAACTCTACACTGCCACAAGCTGGTGCGGCACCGTACATACCAGACTTTTAATGGCCTTTCTGGTCGATAAGAAAGACTTAATGTCGCACACATTTATGAAATATTATTAGACAGTTTGTTAAACGTCAATATGTGCAGTACATGTGTGATAAAACGTATATTATTGGAGAAGCAATGAGGAAATACCAATGTATCTTGTGTGAAGCCACGGACCAATCAGCCTGCCTGAATAGATCTGGGCGTGGTCTCTTGAAGCAACATGAGAGCGATGACTCACGTGACTCTCGTAGCTGTGCTTCCTATGCATTTCAACAGGAACTATGAAAATTCAGCTATTTTACTGATGAAATCATTGGAATTATTTGATAGAAAAGAAAATCAATGTGTTGCACGGACCATTGAACCAAAATGAAACACTTTAATGTAATCATAAGTTTGTTTTACTATTGAGTATTTACATGCAATAGATAGGAAAGACTACTAGGGGCAGTGATGAGGCTAAATCTCACTTGCCGACCCTGACTGTACGTCACTGTGCAGCTCCCATAAGAGATTGTCCCAAATTGACTGGCTAGTGCCAACTATAAATTTAGAAATTAGAAACAATTATCCCTGCCACTCATTTCACAAATGTTCATGAATTTTGGTGGAGACATTACTCATGAAAGGACGCACAAAAAAGATTCCATGTTCATAATAACAAAATAGGCCTGGGGGCCAGACCATATATTTGATACACACACACAATTTATTCGTATAATTCATGGTCTGCAGCCCCCTCATTTAAAACTCCACCTGGAATTATTTGTCTTATTGTATTTATAAAAGCATCATACAATCTGCATATGTTCTTGTGTACCTTTTTTCAGGAGCATTTTAAACATAAGACCACATTGAATAACGAAAAATAATTTTACACTTTTTTTTTTACTGAATAAGACACCTGGAATATACATGAGCAAAGGATGTGTGATATTTCAATATGAACTATCAATGATAAAACATTGACTATTTAAGAGTATGTTGACGTCCCTTTCTTTTTACTTCCCAGACAGTGCCTTGGGTATGTTTGTTGTTGTTGTGTTGTGTCTCGCATATGGGTTGACTTGTGTTTTTCTGGCACCATGTAGTTGTCTAGATTGCTGCATGTGAAAAGCAACGTAGACCATCAAAAGGTTGTCTCTTCAAAAAGGTTGACTTTTGACTACTTGCAAGTCATGTTGCCAGCTTGTATGTTAAAAGTTTATATTAAACACTTTGAACGCATCTGGCAGGCCGTATTCAAATGCCTGGTGTGCCGGATGTGGCCCATTTGCCCACCCCTGGACTAATCTTAAGAGCTTCAAGCAGATGAGGCCACATGAAAATTACAGACACTACACATATTGGCGATTATACAGTATACCGAACCGATTTAACCTATACCATTGAATGTGGGCGGAGCCTTGGAGAATTGTCAAGCAAAATTAATCAGCTTGACTCCACTTGGTCAGACTTCTACGATAACTGGCGTGACGTTGATGACAAAAAAAATTATGGTGCGTTGGGTCATCAGACAGGACATGACCACACGGCCACCTTGGAACGATTGTTCCTCCCTCCTGGTTGAAAATTAGAACTGTCATAACTGTCACCTTTTCACAAAATCAGATTGCCCCAAATGTTTTTATAGTTGGTTAGGTGACCCATTGGTTGGCTCTACACTGGGGCAAAAAAAGCCTTGTTCCCCAAAATCAAAATTTTTGAATAAAAAAATTTAATTTCTTATCTCCTTGGTCGTGCTGCATATGTCTTCTCAGCCCAGATTGCCCCACCTGCTCCCTCAGTAAACATCCAATCACAGTTTGTATGCAAGTGAACCAAGACTGACTGCTGTTAAATTTCAATACAGAGCGGACTTTGAGGAAACAGTGAAAGCCACTCGTTAGACAACTAATAATTAACAATATCTAAAAACAAAAGGTTAATGTAACATATATGTAATATATTTGCTGAATCAACCAGGGGAATAGTTAATAAATAATAAATAGCTATTCTTCCCCAGTGGGAGCCTTTTTTAGCCACTGTTTTGTGGTCAGGGGGTTTGCGTGCCTCAGTGACCCTTAGTGCTTTAACAGCAGGAGCCCTCAGTCTTCAGGTGGGCCACCCAAGTTGGACAGGTCTTAGGGCATAATGCCCCCTTCACATTTCTGACTGCCCTGCCAAATGTGCATGCCTAGAACCGTCCCCGGATCACCCTTCAGTCCATGACATGCACTGTATACATCGACTCAAATGGCACCGCTTACTGGATAAATATTATGCATATTAAAATTCTGCTTGATATACCCCAATTTCTTTTCAAACACGGGATATTGGTGTTGAGTCCAGCGTTGAGGGGGTGCGAGGACCTGTTCAATGCTGCTTGCATCTTTAATTTATTTATATTATTGTAAAAGTTGTCTAAAAACTCAATCAACTTCCCTATTACACATCTTTATTTTTTTCTGTTACTATTAAAAAGTGGTAAATTGACGCAGGTTGAAGACAAGAAGTCAACAAACTACTAGTAATTGCTGTGACACAGAGAAAGGCATTCTTCCTACCCCTTTCATGTTGAATTGTGTAACTGTAAACTTTCAATGTAATCTTATATCCATCTTTAAAATTTTCTAAACCATTACCATTAGTTAATAATAATTAATCGACTTTTGATTTATATACAGTCATTGGTTGTTTATTGCAGTCAATTGGTTCCAGATCCAACCACAACAAGTGCATTTTTGCAAAGAAGGATTCAATATTAATAAACTGAATATTTTTGAGCATAGACGTCTGTTCATGACTTTCTGAATACAAGTTTCTATATTAGTAGAACCCCTTGGACATGAAATAACACCCTAATAGCCACTTTTACACTCCTTTTATTTACTAGTTACCCTATCTAATTTACTTATTCTAAACCTAAGAAAGTCTTCCAAATGGAGTGGGAAAGAATGGTCAAAAAAGCCAATAACTTAGCACTTCCACACATAGCCCTTTTTTCAATAGATCTCACCCATAGCATATCTGTCTCAGTCATGGCATGTCGGCTAGTCTCTGCTGGCTCAGTAGCCATTCTCCATGCAGTGTGAAAGGTAATGCAATCTTATGTCATGTCTAATAACAGTCATGATTCAATATTTTTGA
This sequence comes from Oostethus manadensis, assembly GCA_024372805.1. Taxonomy (NCBI): domain Eukaryota; kingdom Metazoa; phylum Chordata; class Actinopteri; order Syngnathiformes; family Syngnathidae; genus Oostethus; species Oostethus manadensis. Next base: position 487,998 of record QODF01000132.1, on the reverse strand, counting down.
CTAATAATAGGCCAAAGTCAACCAATCAATTTATTAAATACTTTTTGAAAAACAACCATATAATGAGGGACGACTGTACATTAATACTAATTTGAGCATTTTATTTACAGGTATCTTCCAGGACTCTCAGTGTGAGGTAAGTCATTTGTAATCAAAGATTAGTTGGTTTTACAGTATATGCAAAACGTAACCGAACTAATACAGTACATTGCCTGGTCCAACATGGCATCTAGGAGTCATCTCCTTTGTTTTTAATTGTATTTAATTCACCCGGTCTCCATTATATCATATACCATTATGATTGCACGCTGAAGCTCCTTCACATTACATTATGGCTTACGTATGTGACTATTTGATGTGTCCTCCACACGCTTGGCTAATCATTAGGTAACCATCTAGTTTGAGGAACATTTCTCAACGTTGCGCTCTGATGTTAATCCCTGCATCCAAGGTCAACTCTATGCATGCCGTGGTCTGTGCTTGGATGCACATCCTCACCACTTCATGTACGAGAAGATCATTAACATACACGTTTGTGTTCCAAATAATTGTACTGGGTGTCACAAAAGAAGGGATGAGAACGTTTTGTAATGAGTGTCCAAGTCCAAGTTCCTCTTATTGCCTCATTGCTCTCTACCAGGGTATGGAAAGTTACACATACAGATAGATTTGGTTCCACAATCGTGATAAAAATAAAAATAATAATAACAAACATGTTGTTAAATTAATCGCAGTGAAAAATCACACAGGCTTAAGTTTGTTTTCTCGTAATCTTAATGGCATTGCACTTTAGAAATATATATACACAATAACATTTCAATAATTTTATCGCCCTCATATGACACAAATTGTCTTCACATGATCAGGTTTTATGGCAGGCCTTCTAAAATCCAGTTCTTCTCTTGTGTGCTTAACCCGGCAGGTCACTGGCAGCTTTGTGGGGCCAATGTTGTTTTCAGCGCGGTCCTTCACACAGCGCAGCACAATGCTCTTTTTGTTGCTTTGTGCCAGAGTGTCGTTCCGCAAATGATTTAGCCCGGACATGGAAGGCCCTTGTTATATGAAGCTAGAAATAACAAACCAATGGGAAGACACACACACACGCTCACAAACACACAGAGGCCTCCATTCTGCTAACATAATTCCAAGACACAATCCAGAACTAAACTGACATTTTCAGGCAAAAATATGTTTTTTTGTTTTTTTAGATGATATTTACAAACTACTTAGATTAGATTAGATAAGATAAAACTTTATTGATCTCCCGCTGGAGAAATTTAGGTGACCAACAGCAACATACACATGCACAGACCATACACATACAAATAAACAAATGAACAACAGTACAACAATAAAACTTACTAGCAATAGTAATAATAAAGTGCTCATAACATACTCAGTTCGTTTCAGGCACGTCTGTTAAAATGCCTGATGGCTGAAGGGATGAACGACCTCTTAAGGCGCTCAGTCCTGCAGAGCAGTGAGAGGAGTCTGTGACTCCGGACACTCCTCTGGGCTGTGACTGTATCATGCAGAGGATGCTTGGGATTTTCCAGGATGCCCTCCATTAGAGCCCTCATCCTCTCCTCCAAAACAGCTCCCACAGAGTCCACATTTCTCCCCATCACAGATGCACACTTCCTAATCAGTCTGTCCAGCCGGTTACCGTCCCTTGTGGTTAAGCTGCCACCCCAACAGACAACCCCAAAGAAGACAGCACTTGCCACAACAGACTGGTAGAAAATGTCTCTGTACTCTGCCTCATCCCTTCCCTTCACACATGCAAGGATCGCAGTGTCATTAGAGTACTTCTGAACATGACACATTGCAGATTAATAAGCAAAGTCCTCCTCAGCTCCGCGCGGATCTCCTCCGCAGTGATGGACGGCACGGCATCACGGGTGGAAAAACCGCCACCGGATGGAGTGGAGGAGCAGGTCGCAGCAGCAGAGGTGGAGCAGCGGGTGGAGCAGAGGAGCAGGTCAAAGCAGCAGCGGTGGAGCAGCTGCCGGGTGGACATGTGTTGGTGTGAGCAGAGTCAAACCAGTTTTAGAAGCGGTTGAACTCATCCGCCCTGTCCACATCACCAAGAGCAACACCTCCCTTCTCCTTAAAGCCAGTAATGGCTCTCATCCCCTAGTAGTTAGTAGTTAAAAACTGGTGGTTTCATGTGAAAGACAAAGCAATGGATGCAGGTACTCGATGAAAGACCACAAGAACCATCCCGACAAGAAGAACAGCAAGAAAGTGTATTTATGGACCATAACAGAGAAGTCTGAGGTGATGGCTATCCTAGTGGTGCCCTTCGCCAACGAGGTGTAGCAATACCAACATAGATAGAACAGAATAGGAAGCCACACTACTGGTACCCAGTACCAAGAAGCCTTGCTGCTGGCCTCCATAAAGGTGTTTCCAAAAAGTCTGATAGGCCGGTCGACTGGCTGGCATCATATTTCTCTCCCAGGTGACCTACCTGCCATGCCAGCAGCTTCCTTCAGTTCACCAAATCATTGTCCAGGTCCACAGTGCTGCAGAGATTGTGTGGATCCTCTTTCTCTTTTACTTCAGGTGTAACCATGGCTGTTTCCTCTTCAGTCTTCTGACTGGCGTTTCTTCTTTGCCTAAGTTCTAGAAAGTGCTCATCATGGACTCTAATGACATATGACTTAGTTTGTTCCAAACTGATTTTTTACTTTGTTTCTGATGATCCTAAGATTATGCCCAAAAAACAATCAGGCAATCTGCACCCCCGTTTGAACATCATTTAATGGCCAATTAACATATAAAGTAGTTTTGTGCTAATGTGTAATTCAAAAGGTTATTACATTTTTCAATTTCCAGCTAAAACATATGTATTTTAAAGATCACTACATAGTTTGAAGTAATATTTACAAAGTAATTGCAGATATGACTTAAGACTCTATGGGGTTTGTTCCAAATTGATTTTTGACTTTGTCGTTAAAGATCAATGGTCCCCATAAACTTCTCAGCTGAGCAGCTGTTGACTTCCAGTCCATTTTCCATTCCTGCTGCCTCCAGGTCACGGAGGTAGAAGTCTCAGTAGAGAAGTCCAGACTTCCCGGTCTCCGGCCACCTCTCCCAGTTTCACCGGAAGGACATCAAGGCGTTCCCAGGCCAGCTGTGAGACATAGTCCCTCAAGCGTGTCCTAGGTCTTCCCAGGGCTCTTCTCCCGGCTGGACATGCCCGTAACACCTCACTAGGGAAGCGTCCGGACTAGATGCCCGAACCACCTCAACTGCCTCCTCTCGATGTGAAGGAGCTCTACTCTGAGCTCTTGCCAGATGGCCAAGTTCCTCACCCTAGTGACCACTTGTATACAGTCACTGAACAATCAGACCAAAAATTGTCAAGTACCACCAATCCAGTACCACTGCTAATATTGTTTGCTGTGCAGGTACTACAATTTTGGACGCCTCCTCTTACCATATTTGAGTTGGAACATGTTACACGTGAACAGTAATATTTCAGCAAATGATAATTCTATTTGAATTTAGTGTAAAAAATACCTAAATTAAAGTAACAGCATGTAGGCCTAATTTGAAAATAAAACACTGACCAATGTAGATGTTTTGAGTTGTTTCCGTATTTGTGTAACATTAAAACAAAATACAGGCATCTTAAAAGAGATCATCAGAGTTCACAAAATGTATCTGCATATCAGTCCTGTCTGCTCAGTATCATTTACATCACTTGACTTGTCACAGTCAATTGAATATGCTTGCCCTTCATTGTTACGGATGCCAGGAGTTGTGGATCCCAGAGCAGAAACCAACAAAGTGCTGTCAAAAATAATTTTGATAAAGCAAACAAAGTAGCAAATTAAAGAAAAGACAAAAATGCTCAGCAACTTACTGGAAGTAAGAAAGGTTAACAGGAACAACTAGCAAAAGTGGTATGTGACGCTAGACAACAATCTGGCAATTTACAGACTAGAGAGCAGGCATGTGAAGACTAGACTGGTGATGTGCTGCAGATGTGCTAATCAGATCAGCTGGTGAGAAGGTTCTTCTACAGAGCTGCAACGAGACAGCAGGGAGCTGCAGACCAAGCAGAGTGCAAATCATGACATAAATGTCATCATGTTTTCCTAATAATTTTCTGAATATTATTTTTTTCAAAGAATATTTGCTCTGATATTTTTATGAACGATTCTTTTATGTATTCTCCATCTGAGAACGGTTTTCTCCATCTTCCGATCTTGTGCAGTCACAACACTAGCAACTGTAGTTGAGTTTGGAGCGATCATTCACTTCTTGACAGGTTGCTCTGCTCAACCTTTAGGTAGTAAAGGTAGTTCCGAAATCGCTCTGTGCAGTTGGGCACTTTTCAAAAAAAGCTGAGGGCTTGTTTTGAAAATACAGTATTTATATTTTGGTTGTTTGCTAATTTCTCATCACATTAAGCACATGCATAATCCTTTTTGGGCCGCACGGTGGCTGAATTAGTAGCATGTTGGCCTCACAGTCAGGAGGTTCAGTGTTCCAATCTCCGTTGGGCATCTCTGTGTGGAGTTTGCATGTTCTCCCCGTGCGTGTGTGGGTTTTCTCCGGGTACTCCGGTTTCCTCCCACATTCCAAAAACATGCATGCTAGGTTAATTGACAACTCTAAATTGTCCATTAGAATATGAATGAGAATGTTTGTACAGTATGTCTTTGTTTGTCTATATGTGACCTGCGATTGACTGGCGACCAGTACAGGGTGTACCCCACCTCCCTCCTAAAGTCAGCTGGGATAGGCTCCAGCATACCCGCAACCCTAATGAGGATAAGCGGCATAGAAAATGGATGGATGGATTTTCCTTTTTAGGGACGTATTCTTGGTTAAGGATACCGAGGTCAACAAGACGGTGTCTTTGAGTCTCACTGGACACACTGGCGCCCAATCATTTCCCTTTCTCATCCAATCAGAAATCAGTGTAGATAAATTTAGACTTCAGGTGAGTTAGATATTTCAAACTATTTTCGAAAATTTACTTTTTCCTTGACTTTGGTTTCAAAGTCAGATATTGTCAAGGGGAGCCTCAACAAGGAGGCTGAAGAGCCACAGGCGGATCAGGAACCGCTGGTTGCTATCGCCTGGTTTAGATGGAGCTTCAGTGCTTTCAGGCTTGAAGAGTAAATATTAAGTGTCTTACACTATGTGAGAGAGGGAACGTCAGATGTTGCAGTGAAACAAACAAGAAACAAAGAATGAAGCTGCTGCAGTATCGCCGTTGCATCTCCAAAAGAAACATCACCTTGACATTTCAATCCCCACAGAGCATCTTCAGCACATTGTGATTATCTGTAACACAAGGTGTAATGTGTAACCCTCTCTCCCGCTCTGCCGATTATGACTTAATGGCAAAGGTTCAATAAACAATGAATAAAAATGAAATAATAAATAAAAATTGGTCAGGTCTTCACCCGTGGGACCTGGCCGGGCCTAGCCCGAAGAAGCCGCACGGGAACTCCCCCCCGCAGACCCACCACCTGCAGGGGCAAGCATAAGGGTCCGGTGCTGTGTGATTTGGGCAGTGGTCGAGGGCGGGTGTCC
>QODF01000132.1:418875-481644 GCA_024372805.1 Oostethus manadensis | reverse complement strand
GGATGACAGTGCTTCTCACCCTATCTCTAAGGGAGAGCCCAGCCACCCTGCGGAGGAAACTCATTTCGGCCGCTTGTACCCGCGATCTTGTCCTTTAAGGTCACTACCCAAAGCTCTTAAACAGCAGACAACAATTAACAATCATCATTGTGCAGGAGAGGATGGAAGCCATGCTTATAAGAATACCTCCCCAAAATTATATAGCACACAATACAAAAGTCAAAACAGTAAAGATACAAATACAAATCAAATTTTATACAGTTTTATATTCATCCGTTTTTTGGAGTCCTTTTCAGATGATTTTCAAACAAATATAAAGACGATGATGATTGACGTTCACGACTTAAATTATTCCAAAGATGTGGACACGATATTTTAATCATCATATGAAATAACATTGTATATTTGTATCACTTAGAATATTTATATTTAAGTTGATGACCCAACGACCACGATATATTTAAAAAAAAATTCTGTATAACGTATTTTAGTTTTTTGTTGTACAATCATTTTGTTTTGCGCAGTCCCGGGCCGCGCCAGTCGTCAACCCGGAAGAAGTGTGACTCTACTTCCGGTTCTCGAGGCGTAAAGATGTCTCCTCCGCTGTTCAATTTTGTCGAGGCTAAAGACAAGTTTACGGTACGGAAATTTGTTGATAAATATAGATTTATCCAATTGTGTATTATTTAACGCTGTGTTGTGGGCTTCCAAACTAGGTCATTCTGCGAGTGGGCGGCCATTAGCGTTGTTTTTCATGTTTGCTAACCTAGCACTTAGCTAACGCTAATCTTTCATAAATGTTCTTTTCATAGGCGGCTATCAAACAAGCACGTACCGGGAAAAGCAGCAAACCAATACTGAACGCCTTTAATCAGACGCCTGGAAAGTATGAGTCCACGTTCATTCAACATTAAACACAAAAACGTACGCCAAACGAACCGCTTGGTTTTCTGTTTGTCAGTGAGACGGAAAAGAAGACCACACTGGACCAAGCTTTTCGGGGAAGTCTTGGAGAGCAGATTGTAAGACACCATTTCAAATGTTTTCTTTTCATTCAAATGGCCGTGAACATGTGAACTCAGTCAATATTTATATTTGTATTTGTAGGTCGACCAGACGAGAAACTGTGACGACTACCTGTCTCTCATTTACACGAGTATAGATTTGGTTACTGAGGGTATGCTCACATATATTATATAAAATGGTTTTTTTTTTATTTATGTATATATTTTTCTCAAGTTCCTTTTCTTTGGGTAATTCCCCTTCTTTGAATGCAAAACAACTACTTTAAACAACCCCTTCACTTCAAAAATAAACATACAGTATTGTATCCATGCAGGCATTTGCTCTGCTACGACACCTTTCATCCTGCTGGGCGATGTCCTGGATTGTCTTCCTCTTGATCAGTGCGACAAAATCTTCTCCTTTGTCGAGGAGAATGTCTCCACCTGGACATCAGTAAGACATCAAGAAGACCCTGCATGCCTTATGCGAAAATGGGTAAAACATGCACTCCTCTCTCACAGAGCTCATTCTACACTGCGGGGAAGAACTACTTGTTGAGGATGTGTAATGGTAAGCGGTTGTTTGTTCATATTCATAGCTCATTCAGATATTTTCTTTATTAAAGTTGCCCACTTACCTTGTCTGTGTTCTAGATCTTTTACGACGCTTGTCCAAGTCTCAGAACACTGTATTCTGTGGGCGAATCCAGCTTTTTCTGGCTCGTCTCTTCCCTTTGTCTGAAAAATCTGGTAAGAACAGTGACTGAAACTGTGAAACTCAATAATTATGCCTAATTACTTACATTTGATGTTTCTTTTGGTCTCTGCCATTTTGTCTTCACAACGGTTGTTGTTGCTCTGCCTTTTCCTCAATTTCAAGTGTGGTTGATTTGTTCATTTGTTTTCAAGGACTGTACACTCCTTAGCACTTACCCCTTACCCCTCGGTTGAATAAGAATTGGGACATCACTTGATTCTTGTGAACGCACGAAACTTAGAGGTTAGGGGTAGACATGGGATTCAGTCTCAAGCAAGCTCCATCAAAAATGTCCAGCCCTTACAATAACGATTCTGTTTTGTAATTTTACTTATTTTGATATTGTTGCCTATTTAGAATGATTGGATAAGTCGTTTTTTCAGCCTTTTCAGAAAATACAAAAAACTGAGCCATGTGCCCAAGCCACATTCCTGACACAGGCCAAACTAAAACTGTACAATAACATGATCTGTTAAACTGTAGGCAATTTTATCAAAGGTGGGTGGCAACATAAGGAGTTGATTTACGCAAGAAAAAATCATAGGCAATTATTTTAGAAGGTGACAATATAATAGTGTACATACTGTCCTTGACAGTTTAGTATAGTTTTTATAGTAGCCATTTGACCAAATGTTATGTTTTTATATTTTTCTGGTTTTTATTTATTTTGTACTTCTCATTTGGTTCAGGGTAACGGCTGAGCTAAAGCCTTCAGCTGAAACAATAACAAAAAAAATAAAAATAAATACATTTAAATATACATATACATATATATATATATGTATATATATATGTATATATATGTATATATATGTATATATATATGTATATGTATATATATGTATATGTATATGTCATTGTCATTGTATTCTCAGGGCATTGAATCAATCGCCATTGGACTATTCAGGGTGTCTTAGAAGATGTTTTGCCTCTCATCCGAGCAGGCAATTTATGCCCAACGACTCTGAGACACACAGTCAGACTAGACTAGATGGGACAGCTCTAGTCTGACTGCTGTGTGTCAAGGTGACCTGACTGGTGTGTGTCCAGTTGACTAGACCCCTATAGTCACCTTTACACTCATATTACCCAATATAGTAGACATAATAATTAGGGCTTGTCAAATATATTAATTTCATTAAAAACGATTTTTTTTTGCATAATTAACGCATTTAGAATATATGCATTTTTGCAAGCCACGACTGCGTTATGACGACAGACGGTGGCAAAGCGTAGTATAATGTATAACCCTACCTTGTCATTTATCTTTCTTTTAGTAAAATACAGTAACAATAGCCATATTTCAGACATAATATGGTAATGGTTTAATTTTATTTGAACATGCATATAATGACATTGGAATAGATCACTTAATACAATTGACAGTTCCACATGTCCAAAAGGAGTAGGAAGAAACAAAGCTTATTTAATCTTACCCCCTATTTTGATACATTTGTGGACTTCCTGCAGTAAATAAGTTTAAGCATTATAGTTAGGTAATGTTTGTTGAATAATAGTCAATGTCCTTAACATTACAAATAAGTCATATTACACTCCTGATGGATGATAATCATAGTAAATAATAATAGTAAGGAATTGAATATACACAATTGTAACAGAACGTTGTTGTTGTACAGACAATGTTCTCACTAGGAAGGAAGTTACTGATAAGGTGATAGTGATTGGACATATCATTGACAGTCAACAGAAAATTACCTTTCTAAGGAATGAAATATACAGTAGTAGTAATTATTTAGTAATAGCATTAGATGTGAATATGGTGATTAATCATTAATATGGAGCGCGTCATGTTATAAATACACTGAGCAAGTCTGTCTGTATTCTTAATGTTTTTTGTTTTTATCAGATGAGGTCCTTCCTTGTTAGCATCCTATTAGCTACCGTAGATAAATGGCAAACTGAACTGGACATCGTCTATATGATGTTGCCCCTTCTCTGGTGTCATCAGCTCTCAAAAATGGTAATGCAAAACATGTAGTTTTATAATTATAGTTTTGCATGCATAAAACAATTCAAAATGCATATAAATGATGAATGAAAGGGATAAATGAGTTATTTCTTGAGTAAAATACTGTTTCTGAATCACGTCGTCACTGAAGATAAAATTAAATAATGTTCATTATCCCTTTCATTCATCATTTAAATGTATTTATATACATTTTGAATTATTTTCTTCATGTCAAACTGTAATTGTAAAACTATAAAAGTATTTTTTGTGGTAATCTTTCTTTCTGGAACAGACTAATCTGATTTTTTATGTGGAAAAGTTTTTGGGTTCACGTTTGTTTTATGTAGAGTTGGACCATCTGGAACAAATTAGGTTCCACTTAAAGCTCTACACAAGTGAGCATTGGGAGTGTTTCTTTTTGTTTATTTTTTTACTCACAGGAATTCTTGTGGTTTCTAATGTAACATTGCTGACACCTAGTGTAGAACACTACAGTGTGTCTTTCATTGGATCTTGTGAGTGTCTTGCTTGTAAACTAAATGCTTGTATTTTAGTTGTTCTTCTTTTCCTTTCGCTTATCCCATCAGGGGTCGCCACAGCGAATCATTTTGTTCTGTTTGATTTGCATGTTTTGATTTGGCAAAAGTTTTACGTCGATGCCCTTCCTGACACAACCCTCTATATGAGTTCATTTAGTTATTTTCAAATGCTTAATTTAGAAAATGTGTTTAAACATGCACATTGTTGACTAATTGGCCATAGTCAACCACGAGGCAGCAATGATTTATTTGTGAATATATTTTTGAAAAAACGTGGTAGAGAGAAGTGGTGAAATCCCAACCCGGATGTGGGGAGGGGGAACTGTTTACTTAATACTTATTTGTACTATTTTATGTAATTATTTGTTTAGAATTTAATACTTTTATTATGCGTTGCAGTTGTCTACCATGCTCCCAATAACCATGTGTTAACCCTAACCATGTGTAAACCCAATAACCATGTGTTTTGTTTTTGTGTTGTTTTGCAGGTCTGAATCTACAGAGCCAGTTCAACCTGGACAACATAACCGTATTCAACAAAAATGAAGGCGAAAGCACTTTTGGGAAAAAAGTATGCTGCAATTTGCATTAATGAGCACATTTGTTGTCTTCAAGTAGTTCTATGTTGTTTTGTGACCTTGTAGCACACAGAAGAGAAGGAAGATGGCATGGAGGTCGAGGAAGGAGAAATGGGAGAGGAGGATGCACCAGCATCGTGGTATGTAAACTACTGTAAAATACTTGATGAAGCCCTTGTCACTCATCCAGTTGTCTTTCCAGTTCCATTCCTATCGACTACAACCTGTACAGAAAGTTCTGGACATTGCAGGACTACTTCAGAAACCCAGTGCAGTGCTACGACAAAGTCTCCTGGATGACCTTTCTCAAGGTATTTAAATGTTAAGGTGATTTATGGTGAAGCAGATGTTGTTCGTCACCTCTGACTGCTGCAGTACTCGGACGAGACCTTGGCGGTGTTCAAGAGCTTCAAGCTGGACGACATGCAGGCATCTAAGAGGAAGCTGGAGGAGCTTCGAGCATCCAGTGCAGAACATGTCTACTTTGCTAAGTTCCTCACCAGCGAGAAGGTGGGCTCATTGTTTGATTCACAATCATACTCGCAACGACTTCAAGTATGCTGCTCGTTTAAAAGTGGAGTTTGAATTACGCAAAGTTGTTTGTCACCTAACTAAGTTTTAACATTATTTCGGCTTTAATTTTCCACACGTTTTTGATAAACTGATAATGATTATGTTTTTATTATAAGTTAAATATTTTGTATGGCTTTTAGTTAGATTTGATACATTTCCTGTTAAATTGTATCTTCTTGGTGTAATTTCACTATGATTATGACATTATGAATTATATTTGTATCATTTATTTTTCATGGATTATTTTTACCGTACTATTCAAAGAGTCAAAATGTTAGATATTTATGGGCAAAACTTGTAAAAAAGCTTGCATCTCCAGATTTGATCATGTTTTTATTTTCAGCCATAAAGCCAAAACAGTTTTTCTAAAAAATAAAAATACGCAAATCAGAAATTGGACAGCAGGAAATTATACTGTATTTTAGTAGGGATGCTGTACAAAAAAAGAAAAATAAATACAAATTAAAATGTACAGATGTTGAATCAAAACACAACAGAAAAATACTAAAAGCCAACTTTCATATATTTTGTTAAATATTTATTTACATATACCTTTTTATTTAGCCTATTCTTTTCAACTAATGTTATATTTTCCATGTGATTTGTGTTGTCTGTGCAGCTGATGGACTTGCAGCTGAGCGACAGTAATTTTAGGCGTCACATTCTCCTGCAGTACTTAATCCTTTTCCAGTACCTCAAAGCCCAAGTCAAATTCAAAAGGTAACATTTGGACATGGAATGTACAGACATGAAACACTACAATAGAATCATTTTGTTTGTATGATGCCGTCACAGCTCCAGTTGCGTGTTGAATGACGATCAGGCTGCATGGATAGAGGAAACCACAAAGTTAGTTTACCAGGTAACTACACATGGTAATACTGTAGTATTTTCATTCCTTTGTGATGCTGACCTGTGACATTTCTTAGCTTCTTGGCGAGATTCCTCCTGATGGGGACAAGTTTGCCACCATGGTGGAAGTAAGTTGTTAAAGTACGGTAGAAATGCTTCTGCTAAAGCTAACAGTCCATGAAGTAACTGAGGGCTTCATTCATGACAGCACATCCTCAACACAGAAGAGAACTGGAATGCTTGGAAGAATGAAGGCTGCCCCAGCTTTGTGAAAGATCGGTACAGTAAAGCACAGTATTGGCAGCTCGTCTTCATGTTTTCTACCTGATTTTCCTGGCAACATTTAGCTGTATTTGTTTTCTCCTCCCCAGGGCAACAGACGACAAACCCAAGAGGCCCACCAGGAAACGACCGGCTCCGGAAGATTTCCTCGGAAAAGGACCTGACAGAAAGATCTTCATGGGGAAGTAAGGATTATCTCGTTGGGATTGAGTCACATGCAATCGGAATCTGCTAAATGTGATCGCTCCCACCACCAATTATATGGTCAACACCTTGCACAATTGAAACAACGTTTAAGTCCATGGTACAGGCACTAGCTTCTACAACACAGAAAACACGATTCATGTGATTGCTCCTCCTGCCAGTTATTAATAACTGCCACTTTTGGTCTTAGAAAATAACAGAGTAACTCAAAATAATTCACAGTCAAGGTCTGAGCTCATCTGCGCGTGCATGAGCACATAGTAGACATGTATATTTATAATGATTGCTCCTCCCGCCATCTTGCACAAGCACATGCAACATAGACATGCCATGCCAGTTAACAACGGCTACCTTGCACAATAGAAATAAATAGAATGATTTAAAATAAACCATGCAGTCATCTGTCCAATCGCTCATGAATGAGCCCGGCGTTGATGTGCCATATCAGTCCAGATCGCTCCACCCAACAGAAATTATGAATAGTCCCCTTGCACATTAGAACTAAACAATGCAACAAAATAGGCCACAAAGTCAAAATGCTTGGACGCCTCACACTTGAGCACATTTAAAATAGACGTGTTGTGTAACTAATACAATTGCTCCTCCTGCCAGTTATCAATCATACTGCTACATTGTTTTAATAAAGGTAATCAGTTTGACTCAAAATAATCCACAAAGTCAAATGTTCGCTGTTGCTAATGCACAAGCAACGTAGATACATCATGTAATTAATGCACTCGTGCCTCCTGTCATTTATTGCCAACTCGCTCAACAAAAATTAACTGTGACAGTCAAAGTTCATGATACATTCACTCACTCGTTCACACACCAGCACATGTAGATGTGTAATTGATCCGATTGCTCCTCCCACTAGTTAAAGATAAATGTTAACCTGCACAATACAAATAAACAGTATGTCTCATGAAATGTGAGCCCTTTCGAAGATTGTCTGATTTTTGTATGATTCAGTGACTTATGCTTGCTTTACTATCAGTGATGAGTTGACTCGTCTGTGGAACCTCAACTTGGACAACCTGGATGCCTGCAAGTCAGAGAGCAGGTAAAAAGACCAAGTGATATTCTTTAGGCGATGTACAGTATTTGTTAATGTTGTTGATGCAGGGAGTTCATGCCTCCACTGGATGAGTTCTTTGCTGAGGCCATCGAGCAGGCTGACCCTGTCAACATGGTGGAGGATGAGTACAAGTAAGATGGAAAAATTCTAACGTAACCCTTTAAGCGCCAAAGTCGCAAAGTTGTGATAAGCAACAATGCTGACTTTAACAAGTCATTGCAATATTGTAATATGCTTCATGTGATTAATACTTTACACCAAATGATGGCGGCCATCTGTAACTTAAATTTGAGCAACATTTGTGGGTGTATTTCTATGCAAAGTTTAGGACTTCATATACTTTGAACCGCCGTGTGTGTGCAGCAGCGAGTCCAAAACAGTCCATACGCAGCAAATGCTTGAACTGATTGCTTTGGTGGACTGTATTGCACGGTGGCAGGGAGGTGGTGGGTTGTCAAAACACTGCTAATGGTCAAGGGGGTAGCGGGAATGTAAACAATAGATATGAGTATACAATGATTTGGATGGATGACAATGTTCACAGACTTAATAGAAACTTTGTCAATAGTAATTTAACCGTTAGAAATTGTAATGTCACAACTGAATATTTTCTTTTAAAAATTGTGGCGCCTCAAGGGTTAAGTCCGTTCTGTTTTCCTCATGGTTTTCTTAAAGGTTCTTTGTGGTCTTTGTGGCGCAGAGTTGTTCGTAATCCAAACTACGGCTGGCGAGCGCTGAGGTTGTTGTCCAGAAGAAGTCCACACTTTTTTCAGCCGACCAACCAGAAGTTCAACAGCCTTGCAGACTACTTGGACAGCATGGTCAGCAAGCTTGCCAAGGAGCTGCCTGTAAGGATCATACATTAAGTCTTGCAGTTAAAATGTAAATGGATACAATACTTGTGTTTTTCCCCACTACACAGAAGGACATCCCCTCTGAGGAGATTAAAACTGGTGAAGATGACGACGATGATAATGGTGACAATCTGCTCAAAGACAGCAATGACAGTGAGTCAAATTGTTCATTAGCTGTTGTTCACTTAACTGTTATGACATTCTCCCCAAAAATTTAAACATCCAAAGATNTAATGGTGACAATCTGCTCAAAGACAGCAATGACAGTGAGTCAAATTGTTCATTAGCACCGGCTACTTAAACGTTACGACATTCCCCCCAAAAATTTAAACATCCAAAGATTTTCCTCCATCTCAAATTTTAAATGCTTATGCGCAGGTCCAAGCATGCCCAGCAAACTGGTGAGCAACCAGCAAATGGATGACATCGCCTCCAAAATGGGAGCTCGCTGGAAGATGCTAGCCTCTCATTTGGACATGAGTGCGGCTGAGCTGCGCGAGATTGAAGCAGAAAGCGACGATCTAGACATCCAGGCTAAGCTGCTGCTGGTCACCTGGCAGGACCGTGAGGGGGCCCAGGCTACGGTGGAAAACCTGGTGGCGGCCCTCAACGCCGCTGGCTTCTCCAAGATTGCAGATGGCCTCAGTGAGGCCTAAAGAGAACTTAAGACTTTTTAAATTGTGTTAAGGCATGTTTTGTAGGTCATGAGATGTGGAAAAAAGTGTAAGAAGTTGACAGACATTAAAGACAAATTTTGCTACACAGTGGCATACTCTTTATTTTCAGCACTTATGAAAAGCCATCAGTCAATAACTTACATTAGAGTGAAGATGACGTTTGCTGTTTAGACAAAGTGAACCAATATTTTTTACACAGTAAGACTTGTAAGCGTCACGGCTGACTGCTGTTTGTGGGTATTTGGCAGAAAAGTTGAATAGGAGAGGACGTAAGCGAAAGGCGTAGCGATGGATGATGAGCACCTGGTTAAAGGCTTTAAAAATAGACAATGTGTAGAAAACATTTGCAGCTTCTTGGATCCAGTCCATGTATTGAAGCTCACCAAGGTTTGCATTTACAGGATGTTACGGTGACATCATGTAAGCAGACAGTGACAATTTATCATCCTCCCTCACCCACCAGACAGACAAACACATTAATGTTCCTCCATAATTTCCAGCCGTCGTGGGCCATAGAGTAGAACATACGCTATGTGCCAGTCACCACCGCCAGACAGTCTCAGGATGTCCTCTGGAGAAACCAAGCTCACCTTGTCATCATCAAACTTCACCCACTCGTCTGTTAGAGGAGAGCAAACACTTGATAAGATATTCTATGTTGCTACGATAAAGTGCCAACTGTACACACCTTCTTTCCTCTTGACCCAGCCCACGTAGTGACCTGATGAGCTAGAGCGACCTTGATGTGTCAACACAGCCTGAAGGTCGTAGTAACCGCTGTTGTTGGAACCAACATCTGTAGGCACCAACGATCTTCTTATAATGAATAGAATACTTACTGTACATGTGCAAAAAGGCTTTTTTTGCCCCCACAATGGGGGGGCAGGGGTAGCCAAACATTTTCCACTGAGAGCCAAATACAATGAAAGGATATATACACACGCACACGTATATACACACACACACACACACACACATATACATGCAAACACATATACATATACACATACAAACATAACTTGGACAACATACACACACACATATATAGTATATATATGTCTTTAAATGTTATATTAACAAATGTTGAGATTTGTAGATTTTGACTGCACTTAACAGGAAGCAGAGATGTGAGTACTTACCATCAGGGAAGGAGAAAGGTTCGTATTTCACTTCCTGGACTGCACCCGTTTTCTTTGTTGGCTGTTTGGACGACAACATCCAGGTTACACTTGGAAAGAATTCACTCGGAATGACGGCGTCCATTTCCTCACCTTCTGTTGCTGCTTCTCCAGCTTTTTATCCTCCACCTCTTTGAACTTTGACCTGACAGGTAGCATGTTCTCCTGCAGCTCGGCCGTACACAACTCGTACACGTCCAGCACAAGGGGGAACTTGACGTCCTGTAACACACACGTTCACAAAAAACAAGCTAGTATCAACCTAGAGCCTAGATTCCCAAAGTGGGGTACGCCAATTCCAATAGGGTGTACGTGAAAAAACATTAAAACCAATTAGCACCTAACATTCTCAATTACAAGTGCGCCTAATGTGGTAGAAGGTCTCTCTCTTGTATAACGTTTCCACCTTTAAAAGGCACTCAAAGTGCTTTGACACTGTTTCAACATTTACTTACTGATGACACAGCATCAGGAGCAACTGTGGGTTCATTATCTTGCCCAAAGATACTTCTACATGATCATGGGAGGATGGAGGATTGAACCAGCAACGCTCATGTTGGGAGACAACCACTCTTACCACCTGAACCATGCCACTTCACGGCACAAGGAGAACAGAGCAGAACTGAGATAATGGGATTGGTTAATGTTAACTAATTAACAATGTTCAATATTTTTTTAAAGACATGTAGAATGATTACTTATCTACTATATTTATTACTGATCATTAAACATCAAAATGTGACCATCCAAAATATGATTTTTTGGCCAGAAAATTACTATAAAATAAATAACTAATTCTTTATGTTCAATATTTCAAGTTAGTTGTTGTTTAAGTGTGCTGGAGTAGGGGCTACAAGGCTACAGGCCAAATGTCTGAAGGGGTACACGACTGTAAAAAGTTTGGTAACCACTGGCCTAGAGGGACATTAAGGTGACCACCTTGAGGACTTTGGCGTTGACAGACTCTTTCTCTTTGTAGTAAAAACGAACCATCTGCACGGTCAGGTAGGCAGGGAGGCGACTCAGCTTGGACTGAGCAGAAGAAGATACATGTCAGGACTTGGTCTCGTGTCTTTAAAAGTATTTTGCTGTTCCACTTACAGATTTGATATAAAGAGCATTTCTTTCCAAGCTTGTAGACATTTTGGTGATTTCTTCCTGCAGTCTCTAAAAAGTAAAACAAAAAAAAAGTGTTAATTTGGAAACCAGCTGATTATGCAAAGGCAAAAATTTGCACACACACAATTTTTGCTTTTTCTTCCTTTGACATTTTTTTTTGTTCAAAAAGCTTTATATGCGGAATAAGTGTTTCCTGTTGTGTGCATTCTTCCGTGCGTAATTTTAGCAGTTTTTATATCTTTAGGATGCACAGAAAAGAGACAGAAGTGTGTTCAGAGGGGCAAAATTATCCTTTAAAACTATGAACAGGATTATATTTTAAAAATCTCCATTAGTAAAAAGCACCTATATTTGTCACTTTGGAGTGATGAATGATTTGTAAATTCATCCTTAAAAGGATTGTATTGAATGGCTAATGATGAAACATTCAGGTACATCCGGTACATACCAGTCTCAGTCCAGTGGCAAGATACTTGACTTCTTGATTGATGAAGCAGCTGAGTTGAAGTTGACTCTCTTTGCCTTTGATTGGCTCCTCCTCCTCTGACTCTGTGCATTTCATACTGAGGAGGACTTGAGGAAAAACCATAATGGAGCGAAGAAATCAGATGTCAAAGAAATACTCCACAAAGGATACGTTGTTTCAAATTCTACACCAAAGTACTGGTCAATGAAGTTCTTCTTGGAGGAGGTGGAAGCGCTCTCGGTGTCGGTCTAAACGTAGAAAGAAAAGAGTTATTATGAATGCCAAATCTGGTGAAGGCAACGGTTCTACCTCCATGGGAGTCTCTGCTTCTAGTGGCTCCAGCTTTTGCTGAAGGACTCTCATCATCTGCAGCCAGCATTCATTAGCATCCTGGCAACAAAAAGAAGATTCAGACGTAAAGATATACTGTATGGATGACATTTAACATCTTCCTGCCCAACCTGTTGGAGGTACTGTCCCTGATCTCCCTTCTCTGCAAACTGTGGAAAGGCCATGTGGAGGAACTGCAGCAGGATGATTGGGGGCAGGCTGGAGGAGGTCTTGTCCATGGTCTCATATAAATCACGCAGAGCTGAATATTCAAACATACTGTTAGTCCACTTCAGTACGCATAATAGATAACCATTTATTGCACTGCCCAAACATAAGATGGCCCCTTCTATTGGGGTACCTACTACTACAACAACAACATATGTATTGTACTTCTTACCTGCTGTGATGTATTGTGATGGAGCACTGGCACCTGAGGATCGCAGTGCACCTGAATACCTATAGAGATACACTTAGTCAACAACATCCTAGACACAGAAACACCAACATGGCCTGGCTTGGTAGACCACAATAAAGTGATGTGAAAGGAAAAGTAGCACTTGTTGACATGTGCTTACTTTCTGAGTGCAGTCTTGAGCTCGGGCACAGAGCGCAGACACTGCACTGTGGCGTTCATGTAGCATGTGTTGCCCAGATTGGTCAGACCACAAGGAAGCTCCATCTAACAAAAGACAAATTCATAACTCAAATGTATCAAAAGACAGAAATGTTTCCACTGAGACAAGACACTAATATTTCAACATTTTAAAAGAACCCAGTGATATCCAGTAAAGGCAAAGTGTACTTTACAATGGTATAATCATCAACCGATACAAAATGGGGCTATTATTTTGAAGGACGGAAGTGAGAAATGTGGTTTGACTTTGGCCAAGTGAAATACTGTAGCGATAGAGTGTTTGATGTCTCCATTTCACACACACAACTTGCACAAAATCAGTGGCTAACCTTAAACAGTGTGTTACGTTAACAAGCACTAAAGCACAACTCACACTGGCACACACCTGCATGCGCACATATGCACACACACAGTTGCATTATCATGGTCTGCTAAAACAAGCTAACCCAGCTAGCTTACCTGGCTATTGCTATATTGCTTACGGTGGCTACTAAAAGTATCAAACATTTTTCGCCAACTTAGCCAATGTTTAAAGTTCTCCATCTCGACATGAGACTCAAGAGGGGGCTGGTTAGTGTTTGTTAAAACATGCCGCTGTGAATGAGCGGTTGGTGCGATCTCCCAGCAGACCCCAAAAACCAACTGCCAACGTGTAATTAACAGCGAAGAAGAGGAATATCCAACGTCCAACATGAAACTAACTTCACTAATGTGCAGAATGAAGCCTCTTATCATCGAGCCTGTGCGGTGAAGAGAGAGGAAAACAAACACGCAGGTACATGTCGATCTACCAAGGCCAGCAAAATGACCAACTTTTTTGTTTTTTAACAATCGTTTCATTATTCGGTTTATCAATTATCGTGACTGCCACATTTGTCATAATTTTTTGTAAGCAGCTTTGGTACAATACAGCAGCGGTAGTTCACCCTCCCATGCAGTCCACCACTAGAGCTTCAAACATCCTAGAGCAGAAGCGTCCAAAGTGCGGGGGCCATTTGCAGCCCATGACTTGTTTATTATTGGCCCGCGGAATGTTGTAAAAATAAAGGGAAACACTAAGAAAACAGCAAAAATTGTACGCACAAAGGCACAATTTAAAGAAAAATGCTGATATGTTGATATTAATAATAGCACAAAGCTTTGGCATAAAATATATATTTATAGGTTTTTTTTAAAGCTATTAATAAAAAAAAAATATACACAAAAATATCAAAGCAGCCCTCTGCGTCCTTTTATTTTTTGATATGCAGCCATTGGTGGAAACAGTTTGGACACCCCTGTCTTAGAGGAAACCCTCTTTGGCAACTATTACTTTGAACAAGTACAGATTTACAGTGTATATGTAAAACGTGGATAAAATACACAACAGTTTGTGGAGCCTCACACTTTGAGACAGACGTAAACAAACAGTTCATTAGCCTTAAAGCTACAGACACACCAACACCCAGTAAGGGCTTATGAAAAACAATTTCTTACTGTAATTTTTAGCATTATGGTCATATGTCGGACAACACACTTCTAATACACCATTATCAGACTTTTTTTGTAGAAAAATACCATAATAAGGGACATTTAGGTACTCACGGCTGAGGCCAGCTGCTCTTCAGTCATGTCTTCTACAAACATGGGCCTGACAGCAGGCTCCTCGGGCAGAGCCTCAGCTGATCCCATCATCAGCAGAGTCATTCCCTAAAACCAACAGAGGCAATCAGCTTTAGGACATTGCAGTAGATGTTTCAATCTGTGAATGCATGTGAAACTGAACACTTACGTTTTTCAGCTTTATATTGCCCCACTCATCATCCTAAAACATACCGCAGACATGGATTGAGTTTTATGGTTACTTTGGATTTTAAAATGAAACAAAACACTCTTTGATCTCAGGGTGGGTAACAAATTCTGTACTACTATGGCACAGATGCTGATGGAAACAGTAGGAACAAGACTAAGCATACTGTATATCGTTGCGAAGTGTATTTGCTGGCACTGAAAGACAAATGTCATTCACATGTTGGAAATTGCCCATACCACCTGTGGAGATCTCTAATCCATGAGCCACATCTGTGCTTTAGTGATGGAGAGATGAAGCCTCTTGGAAGTATTTCTCTTCATGTGCACAGAAAACTACCTACTGGCCAGGTGTATGATGACAGTCAGCTGTATATTAACTAAATAAAGTGTGCTGATCCGAGTTTTGTGTCTGTTATGGCTGGTAGGAGTGACTATTAATTACAAAAAAATGAATGACTAAATAATTTCTACACAAAAAGTATGTAGACCATATCAGCTTTCTGGGATGAGTCTGGCTAGGGATCAAACTCACACCTTTTGCCTCATAAGTCAGTGACATATTCCATTACACCACTTTCACAGTATTGTTTCGCTGCAGGTGAATTTATTTATTAATTATTTTATTTATCAACAAGTTCATGCTCACAGGCAAACTGAAGCTGTGGCATCTTTGCTTTGTGCCGCTACAGTCAAATGTGGCCCATTACCATCTACCAGTTCCCAATCTCAAAAGGTTAAAAACTGTAAAGGTTGGTCAGCTTATTTGGCCAAAAGGTGTTTGGGACTCCCCAGATGCTTCCACAACATTGGGTTGTATGGAAGAGGTGTCCTAGAGCTTCTCATTTCCAGACTTGAAGGAGGAGTTTAAATGTTCCAAAGTAATGTTGAAAGTGACACTGATGACATCCAGTGAACCATGTGTCGTAGAAACAGCTCCTACCCTGGTGACATGAAGGAAACTGATCCCCATTTACAGCTACTTGGCAGGCAGAGGCAGATCTCAGATATTGTTAGTCTTGTGTAATAGGGGAGAGGAGGACTTGGACTTGTAGAGGGCAGAACATCCTGGAAAAGGACAACTCCAGCTCAGCATCTGGTCATAAAGGAGGTGTGGTGGCTTGAGGAAGCAGCAAGGTGTGGAAAGGTTGTCTTGCAAGCAAAGCAATGACAGTGGATGAGATGGGAGGGATTTGGGAGGAGAAAGTACACTTGGAGGGAGCTGTTGGGCAGGGAAGCATTTTTAGCATCAGCTTCATCCTACACGCCATGTACAATGTGTTGCCTAACCCCTCTAACCTCAACCAATGGTGCTGAAAGATTCAACATGTCCCCTCTGTCCATCTCCAGCCAACCTGAAACACATTCTGGTTGGCTGCAAGACAAGCCTGTTACAAGGTTGCTACATCTAGCAACACAACCATGTCCTCAAGTGCCTTGCAGTTACCCCGGAGACCAGACACAAAAAGATCAATGTTCTGCATTCTCCACCAATTCATTCAGCATCTGCAAGAGCATTCATTGATGTTTACGGCTGATCTGAAACAAAGCCTTTCCATATGAGATTTACACAACAAACCTCAGACCAGAACTCATGCTCTGGTCCACCACACCCCATACTTTACATCATTGTGCTCACTGTTCCCTGGAAGGATGCTGTGAAGGAGGCCAACAAACAAGACCCTCAAGTACGCCAGCAGCCGAAGCCAAAAAACTGAGAGCTAAGGTTTGTTCCCTGTCAAAGTCGGCTACAGAGGCTTCGTGGGTAAGTCTACCAAGTGGCTGCTTAATGACTTTGAAATTCAAGGTCATGCCTAATGCCATACCATCAGGCAGAGCAGCCGAGCAGCAGAGGAAGCTAGTCAGTGGCTCTGGATGAAGAGGCGAGACAGACGAGAAGAGTTGAAAGCAAATAGGGGCACACACCAGGGACTCCAGATGTTGCCAATGAGCTCTCTGGAGGTATCATGGGCCTATCATTGAAACACCAATGAAGGAGGGTGCCCCCCTGATAATAGCAATGGAGTTTAAAACCCACCCCCCACACCTAACATTAACACAGCTTCAAGATGATACATACATCAGCCATTACCAAATGGCGGACCTCGGTCCGGATACAGACCCAGTGACGGCCCTTCATAGACCTGTGACCAATTAAAGTGAATGGGAAATGTAATAACATAACCATGCTCACAAATGTCAGCTACTACAAAGACAAGACAATCTGAAACTTTAAGAAGGTGCACTGTTGCAGCTTTTCTGTTTTCTGCAGACTTTATTAAATTAATATTTTTCTTAGAAACCAGTGCAGTTTTATTTAACATAAAAATAAGCCTGTTGTGTTCATTTATTGTTTGTACAGTCAAGCACTTATGTGAAATTCGGTCCATTAAAAACAAAATGCAATTTAAGTACCAAGATAATTGTGTTGTATTGAAACAATAGTGTGATGTGCAGGGTTTCATTACATTGAATAGCCATATGAGCTAGTCTGATTGATGCAATTTAGGGCAAAATAAGGTTTGCACCTTCGCTGTGCACTAAAATTGCATAAACGGACCTTACTCCAATTTAATCGAAGACCCCTGGCATACATCGTTACCATTCATGCCGCAGGTATTTATGTTCATTCAGGAGACTGTTTTACCTCGTCCTATAACAGAAATTGATTTTATTTAACTATTCAAATTACTATATAAGTTCCATGTGACAAAATTTCGTACAAATAAAAAAAGGATTGTTTTGGGACGTAATGTCTTTAAGTACCGGCACCATTTAAAAGGTCCTGACACAGCTCTGGTTTTGTATGACATTTAAACAATATCCAACCATAATCTTATTTTCATCCAAGTGTTTTACCTTGAGGGTGCCTCCCTTCACCATCACCTTCTGCCTGTCGGGCTGCACTCCTGTCAGGGCAAAGAGTTGAGCCTTGAACACCATGGGCGGCTCTTCGGTGTTCAGCTCCACAGCGTCAAACTTCTCTTTGCCCCATTTCACATTGACTACGAAAGAGAATCAACATCACCATGAAATCCAAAAGTGCACCTATACAATGTATGACACAGCAGAAAAAGTTAGCTACATTACCTGGCTAAGGACAAACGTTGCCACTGACAATGCACCATTTAAGACGGTAAGACAGGCACTTCCTTTGTTTTGATATTTTGACACATTAAAGAACGCCTTTTGAGCTTACCATTCCGTATTTGTATGAATTTAAACAAAAACTCAAAAGCTTCGAAAGCAGTGGACTCGGGGTTTGGCTAGCTTTGTTAGCACTGATACTTGTGTACGAGGGTAAGACCGTTATGTTATTATCTAAGGTATCCTATTTCGGATGTAACAGGCATTGTGATGCAAAGCGGTCATATATAAACAACTAAGGTGAAAACGCTCTTATCTGTTTTGACCAGCATCTGTTTTGACGAGCACCGCTGCCACCCGTTAGCCCGACTAGCCGAGTTAGCTTAAACGGCTACCAGGACTGGCAGTAAACTGGAGTGGTCGGCTCGAGTAAAAGTCTCTTAGAGGGCGAATACAATGTTATCAGTCAACTGATGTATGCATTTATCTGTTGGTATGATTCACATGAGAGCCTTAGGTGGCAAGCTAACGCCAAAACAAGCCAGTAACAGTTAGCTTGCTAACAGCATATGAAGCTAACACGCTAAATCACGTTATGCACTAAACACGAATGCCATTTACTTCAGAACTTTTACACATTGTAGTTAAATACACCGCGGTAACAACAAGCCTTTACCTGAAAAAACCGGCATATTTGGCAAGCTGTTCTGAATGTTTCTTCCTGTTTTCAGTCCACCGGAGCGCGANATATATATACATATATATACATATACATATATATATACATATATATATACATATATATACATATACATATATATATACATATATATACATACACACATATACACATACATATACATACACATACATACATACACATATACACATACATACATACATACATATATATACACACATATATACACATATATACATATACACACATACACATATACATATGCACATATACATATACATATGCACATATATACACACATATATATATATACACACATACATACATATATACATATTCACATATTTATATACACATATATATATACACACACACATATATACACATGCATATACACACATACACACATATATACATACACATATATATATACACATATATATATACACACATACAAACATATATATATACATACAAACATATACACACACACACACATATACATACTTACGTATATACATTAATATATATATATACATACACATATATACACACACATATATATATACAGTTACGTATACATATATACATATACATACATATACACACATACATACATATACACATATATATATACACATATACATATACACATATATATATACACACATACAAACATATATATACACACATACACACATACATACATATTCACATATTTATATACACATATATATATACACACACACATATATACACATGCATATACACACATACACACATATATACATACACATATATATATACACATATATATATACACACATACAAACATATATATATACATACAAACATATACACACACACACACATATACATACTTACGTATATACATTAATATATATATATACATACACATATATACACACACATATATATATACAGTTACGTATACATATATACATATACATACATATACACACATACATACATATACACATATATATATACACATATACATATACACATATATATATACACACATACAAACATATATATACACACATACACACATACATACATATTCACGTATTTATATACACATATATATATACACACACACATATATACACATACATATACACACATACACACATATATACATACATATACATACATACATACATACATACACATATATATATACACATACACATATATATATACACACATACAAACATATATATATACATATACATACATACACATATATATATATACACACATACAAACATATATATGTATACATACAAACATACACACACACACATATATATATACATACTTACGTATATACATTAATATATATACATACACATATATACACACATATATATATATATATACATACTTACGTATACATACATACAGTGAGGGAAAAACTATTTGAACCCCAGCTGATTTTGTAAGTTTGCCCACTAACAAAGAAATGATCAGTCTATAATTTTAATGGTAGGTTTTTTTGAACACTGAGTGACAACAATGACCAGAAAAATGCGTTTCAAAGAGAGATAAAAATAATTTGCATTACCATGAAGAAAATAAGTATTTGATCCCCTATCCGTCAGCAAGATCTCTAGCTCCCAGGTAGATCTTATACAGGTAACGAGCTGACATTGGCAGCCCTCTCAGCTCTTTACCTGTATCAAAGAGTCATGTCCACAGAAGCAATCGATCAATCCAGATGCCATACTCTGCACCATGGCCAAGACCAAAGAGCTTTCCAAGGATGTCAGGGACAAGATTGTGGACCTACATAAGGCTGGAATGGGCTACAAGGCCATCGCCATTTGGTGACAACAGTTGGTGCAATTATTCGCATATGGAAGAAACATAAATTAACTGCCAATCTTCCTCGGTCTGGAGCTCCATGCAACGATCTCACCACGTGGAGTTTCAATGATAATGAGAACGGTGAGGAGTCAGCCCAGAACCACTCGGGAGGGAGTTGTCAGGCCCGCTTAAAGTTTGCCACTGAACATCTGACTTATTCAGAGGAAGACTGGGTTAAAGTGTTGTGGTCAGATGAGACCAAAATTAAGCTCTTTGGCATCAACTCAACTCGACGTGTTTGGAGGAGGAGGA
The DNA here is from genome assembly GCA_024372805.1 of Oostethus manadensis. Classification (NCBI taxonomy): domain Eukaryota; kingdom Metazoa; phylum Chordata; class Actinopteri; order Syngnathiformes; family Syngnathidae; genus Oostethus; species Oostethus manadensis. Next base: position 460,830 of record QODF01000132.1, on the reverse strand, counting down.
ATGCTGCCTATGACTCCAAAAACACCGTCCCCACCGTCAAATATGGAGGTGGAAACATTATGCTTTGGGGGTGTTCTGCCAAGGGGGACAGGACAATTGCACCGCATTAAAGGGAAGATGGATGGGGCCATGTACCATCAAGTGTTGGGTGAGAACCTCCTTCCCTCAGTCAGGGGATTGAAAATGGGTCGTGGTTGGGTATTCCAGCATGACAATGATCCAAAACACACGGCCAAGACAACAAAAGATTGGATCAAGAAGATGCATATTAAGGTCATGGAGTGGCCTAGTCAGTCCCCAGACCTTAATCCCATAGAAAATCTGTAAAGGGAGCTGAAGGTTCGAGTTGCCAAACATCAGCCACAAAACGTATTTGACTTGGAGAGGATCTGCAAAGAGGAGTGGGCCAAAATGCCCCCTGAGATGTGCAAACCTTGTGGCCAACTACAAGAAACGGCTGACCTCTGTGATTGCCAACAAACGTTTTGCCACCAAGTACTGAAGCACGTTTTTCAAAGGGATCAATTACTCATTTCCCTCATGGAAATGCAAATTAATTTATACCTCTTTTTGAAACGCATTTTTCTGGAGTTTTTTTTGTTATTGTTGTCTCTCTGTGTTCAAAAAAACCAACCATTGAAATTATAGACTGATCATTCCTTTGTTAGTGGGCAAACCTACAAAATCAGCTGGGGTTTAAATAGTTTTTTCCCCTCACTGTACATATACATATATGTACACACACACACACACACATATATATGTATATATACACACACATATACATATATATAAACATCCACACCAGTGTGTGAATGTGAAAGGGTCTGGAGATGCCATTGAGAACACCATGCTGCCTGCAACATCATTCAGCATGACCGGTTTGGTGGTGGGTCAATGATGGCCTGGGAAGGCATATCCCTGGAAGGATGCACAGACCTCTACAGGTTAAATGGATAATGGCACCCTACTGCTATTAGGTATCAGAAATCCTTGGACGCATTGTCAGAACCTACGCTGGTGCAGCGGGACCTGGGTTCCGCCTGCTCCATGACAATGCCCGACCTCATGTGGCTAGAGTATGCAGGCAGTTCCTGGAGAATGAAGGAATTGTAACCCTTGACTGGCCCCCATGTTCACCTGACCTAAACCCAATACAACACCTCTGGGACATTATGTTTAGGTCCATCCGGCGCCGTGGGGTTGCTCCACAGGACTGTCCAGGAGCTCAGTGATGCCTGGTCCAGATCTGGGAGGAAATCCCCCACCATCCGTCGTCTCATTAGGAGCATACCCCGACATTGTCAAGCATGCCTACAAGCACATGGGGGCCACACAAACTGAGAATCATTTTGAGTTGCTACAATGACATTTTGGCAAAATGGACCAGTCTGCTGCATCATTTTTTCACTTTCATTTTTGGGGTGTCTTTGATTTCCCACCTCTATAGGGTGATCATTTTCCATTTTTATCAAATTATGTGGCATCGATTCTTACTGATACATCACCTACTTATTATCAGGAAAGATATTCAAAATTATATTCCCCCCGTTCAGACCTGATGTGTTTTCAAAGTGTTCCTCTAATTTTTTTGAGCAGTGTATACAATATACATATTATATAATTTAAAACTACACCAAATGCCTTAGATACAGAACAATGTCACACGGTATTTGTTGAACATATATGGAAACTGAGTCTACATTGAACAATAAAGATATGTTTATTGACATATCCATCAGTGCGGACTCCAATGCAAATAAACCATGCAACTTAATTATCCAAGACCAGAGCAGATCAGAGTTCCAGTGCTTTTTTCTTCTCTTTAAATTGAATAATTTTTTTTGTTTTTGAAACGTGGAGGTAAATCCCATAGTCCATATGTCTCTCTCATTATTTACACTGCAGAGGGGGTGTTTTGCATTAATGGGACCTTAGCGTGGTAATAAAGACAATGTGGCTATTTTTTTTTTTTAGCTATACCATCCCCTAAGCTGTCATGAGTGGAGTCTTGGGCCATTATATAATTTCATTGCAATGCATCCAAAAAGAGGTAAAAAAAAAATTATAATTTCTCAAACCAGAGAAAGCAAATTACAATAAAACACATGCATGGCATTAAAAAAAAAAAGTAAAAAAAAAAAAATGTATAAGATGGAAGCGTTATGATTTGTCTTGTTTTGGTAAAAGGAGAAAAAAAAAGATATGGCAGTAAAATCATTATCCAAAAGGCTAATAAGGCACTAGGTGGGCCAAATGCTACACCTGTTTAGTCTTCTTCAAATAATTTACAATTCAAACAGTGCAGTTTTACATTTGTTAACTTAATGCTTTCCTTTTTGAACCATTTATCCATGAGTCAATGTAAGGCAATACATTACAAAAAATACAAAAAAAAAAAAACATATTACAAGACAACGTACCAAACAAACAAAAAGTGATGGAAGTTTTAGAACTCCTATATGCCATTACAATGGAATCTTCCTTATTTATGGCTTGGAGCAATACAAATAATTAGAATAAAATAATGCATAGATTTAAATGATCTTACATGCTTCTCACGCAAAAAAAAACATTTAATAATACTCATGTCCCAAATACTCTGTTCCAAACCTGATAAACTTGACTTGGAGAGTAGTACGAATTAAAAAACAAAAGGCCAGAGAGAATTATAGATGAAGGCATCAGTCATGTTTGTCAAACGGAAGTTTGTTTGCATTTAACGCCAGGATCTTGTCAGGCGTGTTATTCTATGTGTCCACCCCTGAGATACAATCACTGCAATCCCTGGATGGCGGTACCTTAGAGTCCCAGCAACCCTGCCCCCCTTTTTTTCTGTCCAACTGTCCACCACAAGTGTCAGGTATTTCAGAAAGAATGTCTCCACGTGTCCTGTCCACTTTGACGTTTCATTGCCGTTTGGCCTTCAGGACGAGGGCACCCTTTTCTGGTAGAAATGTAGAGCGAGTGATGGACTTGCAGGATGGTGGGTGGGTTATTCAGGCCTCTCTCAATGTCCGTCACGCCTTTGTGTCTTGCTTATTTGCTAATACGGTGCTCAACACAATGCACGAGGAAGAAGGGTAGGGAGGGAAAGTACAGGAATAGTCCAGAAACAACAAATCCAACGGTTGAGATGGTTAGCTGAAAGAAACAGAGACACGTGTCCAGTGAAAGAAAGACAACACAAATACCTCAAGCTTGGTTAGTAGCCCGTACGAGAGGAAACACGACAAATACGACACCTTGAACATCTCTTTGCATCTCAATGCAAAGGTGACATACGAAAACTTTACGTGTTACACAGTAAGATAGTCATGGATCCAAACAACACATTGGCCAGAAAGGAATCCCACGTGACAACCAAACAGCCAGCCACCAAGTGTTTCGAGTTAGAAACACTCAGTTAATAATAAGAATAAATATGTAACGCTATAAAAGACATCCACACTTTTCTGACGAAGCATCTCCTGTCAACAAGTGCTGGATGTTGTGTCTGCTGCGTGGAGGCTGGACTGCGCTCTGCTACAACACAGGAGACAGACAGCAGGTCATGTGACTGACACACCAGCACATCACAGCCCAGCAGAGGCAGCGATACGCTCGCGTCAACGTTGATGCAATGCATACATGTCAACAGTTCGTGTCAGAGAATCAAGCACAATAGAGTAGCTAAAGCCTGAGATTTCAAACTATCCGGCCATCCTTCGACATCATAATCAGGAATAATAGTTAAAAGCAATTATGCACAATGACAAAGTCCATTTTCTCTAGCTATTAATTTTGGTGGTAGAATGCAGTATTTCCTCACAGTCAGACCGCCGCTGTATTAGACGCTTTGCCTTAATAAATTAATCTGTCATCCTGATCAATAGCAATAAGAAATTATAGATAGTTAAAAATATTGTAGCTTTTTTCTAGCCAAAATTACTCATTTTGGTAGAAGAATGCAGTATTTCCTAACATAGTTAGACCTTCCCTCTATTAGACACCAATTAATTCCTCAATTGCAGAGTGAATATTTAAATAAACTTCACACCTCAAATATAAACTTCCTATACTTTGTGGATGTAATTACCTCTAATATATAATGTTTCACTTTTAGTGGAAATATTAAAATTGTAAAATTATAATATATAAACATGTATTTATACAAAGGTTTTGATCCCCATAAAACACTCTATCCTCTTTGTGACAGCCACTATATGGGAAAATACAGTCAACATATTGTGGTTTATGTGCACTATTGGTACCATTTGGGAACATTGTGTACATTCTAGCCATACTGTACTTACCATGCTCACCAAAATGGATTAATCTACAGAACATCTAAAAAAATACGTCCAAAAGTTACCTCAGTTTTGCTGTGTTGCTTTTAGGGTTTTTGCGGAAGGACTGGTTGGGTCCAGGCCGAGTGGACATGGAGCGAGGAGAGGCTCTTGAAAATGTGGTAGGCGGAGTTTTGGGTATCTTCTTTCCAAGATGGCCGATCCACTTCTTCTGCTCGTCTTGGGTCAAGGCCAGCAGCAGCATGTCCCGGGCAGAGGTCACGTCATAGTTAACTGCAAGAAACCCCCCCAAAATTTCAGTTTCAGGACCATGGAAGACAGTAAAAAATTATCTCTTACCTTTGCAAGGAGCAATGACATCCTCCTTCTTGTCCAAGTGGTCTTTGTGGCACTTGACGTGGCAGCGGCGGCACTCAAGGGCTGGTGGCGGTTTAAAGACATGCCACAGCGGCTTGGAGCAGGCTTCGCAGTTGGAAGGGAAATGATACAAGGTGGGGATGAACTCGTGGCCTTTGTGCGGCAGACAGTTAGCCTTGTCGCCCTGGGGGACTGCCTCGATGTCGGCCTCTTTCCTGCACTCACCCTCGTTGGCATACAGGATCTGAAAGAAGACCGTAGTTAAATCATGGCACACAAAACCATGTTGACAGCAAACTGTATACAAAAAAAGCCACCGACCTGAAATATTCTCGGAATCTCTTCAGTCTCGGCTCGGTACACGTCTCCTTGTGTCACTGGTCTCACGTGGAACAGTTTACTGCAGGAAGAAGGTGCACAATCAGCATTTAAACAAAACACTGGCCAAGATGTATTTGTTCAATTATTTCACAAAAAATACTCACTCAATATCTAGTACCATAGAAGGATTAGACTGCTCTTTATCTTGCTCATCATTGTAGAACAAGATCTTCTTGCTACTCACTACAACATACTACAAAACAACATTAAAACAATTAGCAGGAAAGTGACAGGACTGAGGCGCTGTTGCACAGTAATCATACATACCTGTTTCTTCCATCCGTATCGCTTAATATTGGTGCGGTTAGGAATGGACAGCCAGCCCTCCAATCTGGATTCTGTATGAAAAAAATTGCAGAGTAAATGTGAGACAGTAAAAAAAAACCTGTGGATCGGAGGTGAAGTTGAAGTGGGGGCCATGCAGTGAATACATTCAACTATTAGGGAAGAAAAACAAACAAAACAAAAGGTTATAGCTAGCGAACCGTCAAGTGATTGTCAGTTTTGAGCTTTTAGCCTGAAAAAAGGTGTCATGAGGCATTAGGACACTCCATGACGCTGCTTCATTCTGAGACATTGAGTAAATACAGCATGAGATGAGTATACACTTTCTCTTGCCTGGCTTGATCACTACTGCGGTTAAGTGTTAAAATCACATTCTAGAGTACATGCATCAGAAGAGGATTTGTTGTTAAATGTGACATTGTGAGGGAGATCCTCCAGTCCAAGCAACACTTCTGCTGAAGCATGCAAAAAATAGTGTTAAGCGCGTGAAAAACACAGTGCCAGGGATTTAAAAAAATACAACGGCAAGCCTCATCCAGGGAGCTGTCTAGGATATGGAGGAGAACCTAATTTTGAAGTGACTTTACTGATAGGTGCCGTTTTTTATCACTTAAAAAGGAGCATCCCACTTATTTTAGCCTGGGGGTTAGACTTTCTTTTACTGTCAGGCTCCGATCAAAAGTGTTCCCAAAATTAGAGATGGCGAAAGAGCACCAAAGGAAAACCAAAAAACACAACAGAACAGCAGCTGCAGCACAGGCCAGGCAAAAAGAAACTTGTCCGCTCGGTTACTCACAGAGGAAAAGGAATAGAAGAAGTTACAAAGAGAGGAAGAGCTAGGACTAGACATGAGGGGGAAATAGAAAGAGAATGATTTACCAACATGTGAACAGTCATCATTAACCTGTAAGCTAATATGATATTGGAAAGTAGCAAAAAAAACTTCACAGTTGTGCTGATGATCATTACATGCAACACACCTGATACTGTACAGTAGTAACATTACCTCATATTAAGATAAATACCTTCAGAATTGATAAGTAAAATTCTACAAAGGAGGATTCCTTATTACTGGTAAATAAATAAAATATTTTCATAGTTAGAGCACAGATAATCTGTTTACGTCCTTTTAAATATGGTTTTCAATATTAGAGCTCTTTAGACATGAAATAACATGGCTAAAGCCATCTTTGCATTGATATTGCCTATAATACAGCAATAATAAGAGAATAAAGCATTCAAGACTAAATAAGACTTGTGCTTGTGTCTGTTAATAATGTGTTCCAGAAATGTGTAAGACAGGAAGTGATGTCAAGGGTGCAGGTTTGAGTGAATTAGGGCAGCAACAATAGCCCGTGTTATTAGGATTATTATTATTGAGATCATTGTTGTCATTATTGTGCCTGTTTTTAATTAATTCAAACCAGCAATAAAAGCTTGTTGTTCTGGGGATCAAGTCTAATACTTTTGCTGATCAAGTCTAATGCTGATTCATTCATTAAAGTATTTTGAAAAACTGTGACTGTGACGCTGTGAAACAACGTTACAATACAATCTTTATCCTTAACAATGGTTGCGACACTGAAGTGTTGAGTAGTGTGTCTGAGCGTAAGCCGCACAGTGTATTTTTCGGCTGTAACTACTACTCACCTGTGTGTAAAGGAAACCTGGTGTGTAAAGTTTTTCAACACAACACAACAGAGTGAGATGTACGTAGTATCACTCTTCTTCTCCTTTCGGCTTATCCCTTTAGGGGTCGCCATAGCGAATCAATTGCCTCCATCTAACCCTGTCTTCTGTATCCTCTTCTCTTGCACCAACTACCTTCGTGTCCTCTTTCACTACATCCATAAACCTCCTCTTTGGTCTTCCTCTAGGCCTCCTGCCTGGCAATTCAAAACTCAGCATCCTTCTACCAATATATTCACTCTCTCTCCTCTGTACATGTCCAAACCATCTCAGTCTGGCCTCTCTGACTGTATCTCATAAACCTCTAACATGTGCTGTCCTTCTGATGTGCTCATTCCTGATCCTGTCATCCTGGTCACACCCAAAGAGAACCTCTGCATCTTCATATCTGCTACCTCCAGCTCTGCCTCCTGTATTTTCCTCAGCAGCACTATCTCTAAACCAAACAACATGGCTGGTCTCACCACCGTTTTGTACACCTTTCCTTTCATTTTAGCTGAAACTCTTCTATCACACATCACACCTGATACTTTTCTCCACCCATTACAGCCTGCCTGCACATGCTTCTTCATCTCCTTTCCACACTCTCTATTGTTGTGGACTGTTGACCCTAAGTGCTTAGAATCTTCCACCTTCTTTACCTCTTCCCCCTGTAATCTCACTCTTCCACGTGGGTCCCTTTCATTCACATTCATGTACTCCGTCTTGCTGCGGCTGACCTTCATTCCTCTCCTTTCCAGGGCAAACCTCCACCCATCCAGCTTCTTCACCTGTTCCTTGCTCTCAATACATATCACAATGTCATCTGCAAACATTATAGTCCATGGAGATTCCTGTCTAAACTTTGTCCGTCAGCCTGTCCATCACCATTGAAAACAAGAAGGGGCTCAGAGCTGATCCCTGATGGCGTCCCACCTTCACTCCGAACTCCTCTGTCACACCTACAGCACACCTTACTACTGTGTTACAGTCCTCGTACATGTCCTGCACCGCTCTAACATACTTCTCTGCCAATCCAGACTTCTTCATACAATACCACAGGTCCTCTCTGGGCACCCTCTGGGCACCCATCTTCTTTCTAAAAGTCACACAACACACTTCCTTTTCCAGCTTCCACCATTTCATCCTCTGCTCTGCCTTTACCCTCTTCATCTTCCTCACCACCGTCCTATGCTGTCTGGCTACACTCTTACCTACCACTGCTTTGCAGTCCCTAATCTCCTTCAGGTTACACTTGCTACACAAGATGTAGTCTACCTGTGTGCTCCTATCTCCACTCTTATAGGTCACCCTATGTTCCTGTCTCTTCTGGAAGAAAGTATTCACTACAGCCATTTCCATCCTTTTGGCAAAGTCAAAGAGTATCTGTCCTTGGGCGTTCCTCTTTTGGATACCAAACTTGTCCATCACCTCCTCATTATCTCTGTTTCCTAAACCAACATGTCTATTGAAGTCTGCACCAATGAAAACTCTCTCACTTATAGGGACGTTCTGTATCACTTCATCAAGGTGTGACCAATATTTCTCTTTCTCCTCCATCTCACGTCCTACCTGTGGAGCATGCCCACTAACATTGAACATCACACCTTCGATTTCTAGCTTCAGGCTCATCACTCTGACACTCTTTTTACCTAAAGGACATTCCTAGCAAACTCCTGCTTCAAAATAACTCCTACTCCATTTATCTTCCTATCTAAACCATAATAGAACAGCTTGAATCCTGCTCCTAAGCTTCTAGCCTTGCTACATTTCCACCCGGTCTCCTGGACAGACAATATGTCTACCTTCCTCCTCTGCATCATGTCAACTAACTCTCTACCTTTACGGTCATAGTTCCAACATTCATAGTGCCTACTCTCAGTCCTAGACTCTTGGCATCCCTCTTCTTGGTCCTCCTACGGACACATCTTCCTCCACTCCTTCTTCGAAAATTGAAAGTGATATCACTGTTGGTCTAGTATTTTAAACATTCAAACAATTTGACTGCGGAATGCCGTGTTGCTGTGTAATGCATAGAGATGTGTCTCAGTGTCAGATATTCTGTTAAGGTTGGGCATGTGGCTAAAGAGGATAGGTCTAGATTGTCATTGCAAACATCACCTAAGACATTTCTCATGTTAGCAGCACTATGATGCAGATAGCTCGTCACTGCGCCTATACCTGCAATGTTGCTGTCTGTCTCGTCCGCCAGCAGGCTGGTGATGCTGGAGTTGTCCATGCGCTGTTGCAGGTCATTGAGTTTCTCCCGCAGCTGCTCGATGTCACTCTCCTTGCTGTCCAGCTGCATCTGGAGCTCGTTGCGGTACGTGCACTCCTCTGCCAGTTGCTATTGGTATCAGAAAGAGTGTTAGTCATCTAACTATTGTTAACAACACCCCCAGGTTCACATCCAAATTGTTCTACATTTAAAGGCGTAAACCACAACAGTGTCATGTCAATGTTATAGAACGTTCTATCGCCAATAAACCAGGGCCATTTTGCTGTGATATGAACTTACCGCCTGCATCTCACTCAGCTCCTTCTGATACTTGATGGCCATGTGATTAAACTTCTCCTTCTCCTGGTTGAGTTCCAGTTGCAGTTTGCGGTTCTCCTTCTCTTTCTTCCGCAGGTCAGCAGTGCTGCCCTTCTTCTTCTGGTCCAGCTTCATGTCCTTTCGGTTCATGATCTCTGCCAGCTTGTTCACCGCCTGTCGGAGCAAGGTTGGCCAAAGGATTGGGACTATGCGATTGACTGCAAGTGACAAAGTCGGGTGGAGCCTTACCTGGGTCTTCAAAGTGCGCTCTGTGTTGAGGATCTTCTCAAAGTTGGTTTTAATTGTATTTGCAATCTCCTCCTTCTGAGCTGCATACTCTGAAAGAAAATTACATTTTTGTAGACAAAACAACTACAAATATTATAAGTTAATAAAAAGAGTACCTTTCTCCTGAGTGCTTAGCTTCTCATTTAACTCCGCCTTCTCTTTGGTGAGATTCTCCACATCTTTGGTCAGAGTTTTATAGGAATCCTCAAGCTGAAAGAAAATGCCAATGTAAAAATCACCTTTTCCACAGTATAACAACATTCAGGTTTGCTTACTCGTGCAATAGTCGCCTCCTTGTCTAGGATCTCCTGCTTGTGTCTCGTGACTGTCTTCTTGCTCTCTTGGCTGAGCTCAAAGTACTGTTCCTCCTGAAGTGCCCGGGCCAGCTGTTCCGACTCTGCCTTTGTCACGGTCAGATCCAGCTGAGCAGACAGGGACTCCCTTTGAACAGGAAAAAAACAAATAGTTATTTTTATTCCACTACCATTGGGGAGTGTTTCCAAGCACGAGAGTAACATCTTTACCTTTCACTGCACAGCTCCTGCACCTTTTTATGAGTTTCTTGTACTTGGCGGTTCCTTTCCTCTATTTCCTCTTTCAGCTCTTTAACCTGAGTTTTGTAAAGCGTCTGAATGAAGAGAGAGATTGGAAGAGAGAGAGGGGGTGGAGCTCAGTTTGTGTTTTTTCCCCACGCAGAACTAAACTGCTAGAGCAAGTTGACACTCACAGAAAAATACTGTTCAGCTTCAAGCTGGTCCTGCAGCTCCCTCATCTGTCCTTCATTGCCTCTGTATTGTCTGGAAAACATTAAGACAAATCAATTAGTGAGCTATAATCGCAAAGCAAAGCTCTCATCAGAAAGCAGCTAAGGGATTAGCAATAAGAGTAGCTGCATGCAGATTAAAATGTCTGATCCTGGTGGAGTGAATGTTGTCTCAAATCAGCTTTAGTAGATTTGCACTATAAGCCGGAATAATAGCACTTATTTTGAAAAAGTGGGCAATTGACAGTTTGACTTGCAAAGAGCATTACAGCCAGGGCAGCATAAACATAAAATAATAACTTCAAGTAAATAAACTGAATTCACGATACATTTGACAACAAACTTTTGGAGTACTCACTTTGTCAGCTGCGCCAGTTGAAACTCCAGCGAGCGTTTGCTTTCCAGCACCGTATTGATCTCCTGTTTGAGCTGCTTTTCTGAACATCGCAGCCGATCGACCTCTTGCATGCGAGTCTTTAGCTCATTCTGGGCTAGGACGCGCTTGTTGGACTCCTGATCCACTTGTATTCTAAGATTCTTTAGCTGAACCAGGAAGGTACGGCACTTTTAAGGATGCAACTTATTAAAAAGATGAGCCATGTCTTCTCTGTACAGTGTTTACTCACATCATCCTCCAGTCTTTCCTTCTGCTTCATCAGCTGTTCCATCTTCTGCACAGACTGCTTAAGGTCAAACTCCAACATGGAACACTGCTTCTCCACCTCCACAACACGACTCTCTGCTCGCATTCTCGCTCCATTCTCTTCTGACATCTTCACCTGGACAGCTGGTGGACAGTAGTAGTAGTACACTATGAGAAAAGGAACCCCCTCAAATCAAAATGATAATGACACTGGCACCATCATACCATTCATGGCTGCAGATTTGGCCTCTTCGATGGACTCGTATTTGTCAGTCAACTGCGCACGTGTCACCCGGTGCTCAGTCTGCTCCTGCTCCAGACGTTGCTGCAGGGTCTTCAGTTTGTAGTTCAGGTCTATCTCCAGGTTGTTCTTTTCCTGCAAGATGGTGAGTCACATCAATCAACTCGAACTACAAATTTTTGGACAATTCTTTAAGTAATATACAGTGGACCGCATGTAAGTCAAAATACATAGTCCATCGGCATAAAATATTAGACCCCAAGGGGTAATTTCTATGAAAAACCAGTCAGTTTACATCAACATTTGTTTAATTAGTATGGTTGTTACTACCCATTTTCACTCTTTTTTAACATTGTTAGCCACAGAAAAGATAGAGTTGCGCACATATGGAAGAAAGTTGCGCGTAAACGAAAGCTTTGTCATTGGAGTCAAGAAATACAAGTAAATCACCACAGCAGCTCTGTTAAATAATTCATTCATTTTCTACACCGCTTATTCTCATTAGGGTCGTGGGTATGCTCGAGCCTATCCCAGCTAACTTCGGGCGGGAGGCGGGGTACACCCTGGACTGGTCACCAGTCAATCGCAGGGCACATATAGACAAACATAGACATACAACAAGTCACACTCACATTCATACCTATCTATTATTTTGAGTCGCCAATTAACCTAACATGCATGTTTTTGGAATGTGGGAGGAAACCGAGTACCCGGAGAAAACCCACGCAAGCAAAAATGCAAACTCCATACAGAGATGCCCAGCAGAGATTCAAACCCTTATCTCCTGACTGTGAGGCCAACGTGGTACCCACTTATCCACTGTGCATTCAAAACAATGTTAAACGGCTGTAGGTTAAAAATCCTTTATCATCGATTCTGCCTATGTCTCTCGTCAAAGCCTCAAGTAAATGCACTAGCAAAGGCTAGTTTTGGGTTTGATGCGGTTATGGCAAAAAACTGCTTATGTCAACGACAGCCAGTTCGACAGGCGTCAAGAAAAATGGGTTCCACTGTAGTTAATATTGTCCTTGTTTACCTTCTCCAAGTTATTGCTTCTCTCCTGGGCCTGTTTGCGCTCTGCCTCTACTTTGGAGATGGTGAGCTTTAAGTTTTTGTTGTCCTCCTGCAGCCCTGCCATCCTCGCTAGAAGATTTTAAAATTGTTATCAAAAGAAGTCACAGTGTACAACATGTCAACAGACAAAATCATTTTCCGCAGTGGATCACCTTGCAGGTCCTGGATCTCCTCTGAGCCGAGGCTATAGTTCCTCCTCTCAGAGTCCAAGGTGCTCTGGAGAAGCAGAAGCTCCTTGTCAAGCTGGGCCTTTTCTGCATCAGCAGCACGGCTTCTCTCCTGCAGCTCCCGGTTCAAGCTCTCCAGCTGGCTCATAGATTTGGCCATCTCTGTGTGGTTCTTCCTCAACCTCACCGCGGTGTCAGACTCTGCCCGTAGCAAGTCATTGGCCTCCTCCAACTAAGGGGCAGGAGGACATTTTAAACATGTTTTATCCTGACAGTTTCGACTGTCAGCACTGAAATTTCTGTTCTGTTCTGGTTTCTGTTCTGGTAGGAACTTTTACTCAATTACAGTGAGGGAAAAACTAGTGGAACCCCAGCTGATTTTGTAAGTTTTCCCACTAACAAAGAAATAATCAGTCTATAATTTCAATGGTAGGTTTATTTGAACACTGAGAGACAACAATGACAAAAAAAATCCAGAAAAATGCGTTTTAAAAAGAGGTATAAATTAATTTGCATTTCCATGAAGGAAATACGTATTTGATCCCTTTGAAAAACGTGCTTCAGTACCAGGTGGCAAAACCTTTGTTGGCAATCACAGAGGTCAGCTGTTTTTTGTAGTTGGCCACAAGGTTTGCACACATCTCAGGGGGCATTTTGGCCCACTCCTCTTTGCAGATCCTCTCCAAGTCACTAATGTTTTGTGGCTGATGTTTGGCAACTCGAACCTTCAGCTCCCTCCAAAGATTTTCTATGGGATTAAGGTCTGGAGACTGACTAGGCCACTCCATGACCTTAATATGCTTCTTCTTGAGCCAAGCTTCCAAGCTTTTGTTGCCTTGGCCGTGTGTTTTGGATCATTGTCATGCTGGAATACCCAACCACGACCCATTTTCAATGCCCTGACTGAGGGAAGGAGGTTCTCACCCAACACTTGACGGTACATGGCCCCATCCATCTATCCTCCCTTCCACCTCCACCTCCATATTTGACGGTGGGGACGGTGTTTTTGGAGTCATAGGCAGCATTCCTCCTCCTCCAAGCTAGGCGAGTTGAGTTGATGCCAAAGAGCTCAATTTTGGTTTCATCTGACCACAACACTTTCACCCAGTCTTCTTTTAAATCAGTCAGATGTTCAGTGGCAAAATTTAAACGGGCCTTATAGATGGATTTTCTTGCGCAGGGGGACCTTGCGGGCACAGCAGGATTTCACTCCTTCACGGCGTAGTGTGTTACCAACTGTTTTTGTGGTGACTATGGTCCCAGCTGCCGTGAGATCATTGACCAGTCCCTCCCGAGTGGTTCTGGGCTGATTCCTCAACGTTCTCATTATCATTAAAACTCCACGAGGTGAGATCTTGCATGGAGCTCCAGACCGAGTGAGATTGGCAGTTAATTTATGTTTCTTCCATTTGCATTTGAATAATTGCACCGACTGCTGTCACCTTCTCACTCAGCTGCTTGGCAATGTGGTCATGTAGCCCATTACAGCCTTGTATAGGTCCACAATCTTGTCCCTGACATCCTTGGAAAGCTCTTAGGTCTTGGCGATGGTGCAGAGTTTGGCGTCTGGATTGATTGATTACTTCTGTGGACAGGTCTCTTTTATACAAGAAACGAGCCGAGAGGGCTCCCAATGTCAGCTTGATACCTGTATAAGATCCACCTGGGAGCTAGAGATCTTGCTGACAGATAGAGAATCAAATACTAATTTCCTTCCTGGAAATGCAAATTAATTTATACATTTTTTATGAAACGCTTTTTTCTGGATTTTTTTCATTATTGTTGTCTCTCAGTGTTCAAATAAACCTACCATTGAAATTATAGACTGATCATTTCTTTGTTAGTGGGCAAACTTACAAAATCAGCTGGGGTTCAAATAGTTTTTTCCCGTCACTGTATGCAGTGCAATACCTGACTCTGCAGCTGTGCAATCTTGTCATTTGAGGCCTGCGAGTTCTGGCTGATCTTTCTCATGTCTTCAAGTTGCTCCTTTAGAGTGGACACTACAGAGGACACAATATGTTAGGGGAAAATTACAGTTATAACTGAAAACCAACTACATTACAGCTACATAATGCACTTTTCCTCGTCTTCACCTTCATTTTCCAAATTGCGTCTTTTTTCTGCCTCTTGATCAGCTTTTCTTTGGGTTTCGGTGAATCTGTGCTGCAGCATGATCTTGTCCTTCTCCAGCAGAGACATGCTCGCCTCCACGCTTTTCCTTATGTTAGCCTGTGGAAAACAAAACGTGCAGCTATAAAATGGACAAATCCTTGTGTTCAATTACAAAAACAAAGTTGCAAATATTGCGAATATGAGCGGATGAAAACACTGAGAAAACAAGTGACAGGATTATACCTCCTCGTCCAGTTCTTTCATGATCTTTTCAATCTTGGTGTTGGAGGTTCTGAGGGGAGGGCACAATTACAGATAAAAACATCTGAAGGTTGGCATAATACTAGTTATTATGGATGAAATATATTCTGATTGCATGCCTGCATTTCTGTTCCAACTCATCCTTCTGCTGCATCTCACTGTGGAGCTGCTCCTCCAGCTGGTAGACTCGTTTTTGCAAGTTCTCCAGCTAAACAGAAAATAGCAAAAATATATTAGAGAACGTTGAAATTATTTAACTATGAAAGTGTGGATGGACAACTCACGTGACTTTTGTCCTCCTTTTTTGAGCTACTACGTTTGTCACTTGTCTTTGTGGCAGCAGTAGAGCTGCGCAAAAGACTACAAAACAAGCCAAGTATTAATTCCTCACTACAAAGGTAGATTAACACCAGTGGCTGCTTCTGGTGGACTTACTGCTGATTGCTGTAGTAAGTGAAGCCCACGAAGGGGAGCTGGTTGCCCACAAAGGCCTTTGGTATTGGGAAAGTCTCTTCCTCGCCACGGTCCTCTTCTATGTCATCAAAGTTACTGGTGTCAATGTCACTGCTCAGCTCAGGAACCACAGGGGCTGCCGCTGCACAACACAATAACAGAAGGTTTAGGAGGATGAAAAGAAAATGTGAAAAATTACACACGCCATGTTTTATTTCATGACTGTATGTGAACTAAGATTTAACAAGTTTTTTGCAAGTGCAGCACAACATTGTTCAGGACCACACATCTTGTTCAAAATCCCCTTTAGAATGAGGGTGAAGCTGCCAGAGAGCAGAGCTCAGGTCAGGCCTTTAGAAGCGCAGCGGTGGCTGGCACTAAAGTGCTGGCTTTCACTGAGTAGTATACTGACAAGTATTAAATATACACCCGGTTAAGAGAGAACCACAGCTGCAGGATTTGTCACATTTCTAATCTCTGCCTGCCTGCCTGCCTGCCCTGCTTCGTTCTCCTCTGGTGTCAGTCCAGGAGCATTAATATTTTGTCTGCCTTTTGCTGGCCTCAGTTCTTCCAGTGATCAGTCTGAGCTGGAATTATCAATATCGATGGCAAGCCAATTGAAGCTACTGTGTACACAAATGCAAAAAAAGCATCTCTTACTTTCTCTGATGTTCTCCCACGTCCATTGATCGTTCTTAAAGAAAGGATGCCTCTTGATCTCATCTACACCATTCCTACCCAGGCGGATGTCTCTGTTGAATGAGAGAGAAAAAAACACTTAGTTTGTTGAAAATTAGTCAAACACCCTGAATCCTGCTTTGACATTACCTGTCCGTCAGGAAGGCACAGATGAGGTTCTTGGCGTCATTGGAGATGTCGCTGTCGTCAGGGAAGGTCAGAGCATTCTTGTGGTTCATGATTTTGCTGTAGGTGCCAACCAGTGAGTCAGCATAAAACGGCGTGTCGCCTGAGGAGAACAGATGAAGAGTGAGGTATTTGTTCAAAGCGGAGGTATTTAACACAACAACTCACAAGAAGTTAGGGATGTGGGGCTATCAGGAGAAATTTCAAGATCAACTTAAAATACACAACAGTCGTCCGTTCTTCCATCCCAGTTCAAACATAACTACCACGCTCAATCGCGATTTTTCAAAATTAATTTGACCTGTTATTAGTCAGAAAATAGTGAAAGACAAGTTATTCTGGTCACTAGGTCTCAGGAATATTACATTGATGAGACATGATAATTAGATTACTTTTCCTTCACACGGCATGTAGTTCTCCCAATCAATGTCTTATTTTGTCCTTTTCCACTCCTTTTGAGACACTTAGTCACAAGTTTAGAATAAGTAAATTGTAGAGGATGACTAGTTAGCTCGGTAGCTTGCTGTGCTAGCGGCAGCCATCTTTTATATCTTTACTGTGCTACCGTTGCCTGCGCAATGTGGTTTAAATAAAGCAAAATAGGAGCGTAAAGGTAACTATAGGGGTGTTATTTCAAGTCTACAGAGCTCTGATAATGTTAAACTTATTTAAATTTTCTATGCCCTTACTACAAAAATATTTAATTTATTAATATTGAATCCTACTCTGCTGAAATTCACTTACCGTGGTAGGGTCTGGAACCAATTAACCACAACTTATACAGGTTATAATTTTACTGTTTTGCACAACTGGTTCTCTAAGAAGGAGTTGCATGGCAGTGACTTTTTTTATTTTTTACTGTCACATTAATGTGCCCAGAGAGGAACTGTGGTATTGTATGAGGAAGTCTGGAGTGGCAGAGAGTATGTTAGAGCGCTGCAGGACATGTACGAGGACTGTAAGACAGTAGTGAGGTGTGACAGTGAGTTTCGAGTGAAAGTGGGACTTCAACCGGGATCAGCTCAGAGCCCCTGCTTGTTTGTTATGGTGATGGACAGGCTGACGGACAAGGTTAGACATGAATCTCCATGGACTATGATGTTTGCAGATGACATTGTGATATGTAGTGAGAGCAGGAAACAGGTGGAAGAGAAGATTGAGTTTGGAGGTTTGCGCTGGAAAGGAGAGGAATGAAGGGTAGATGAAGCAACACGGAATACATGTGTGTAAATGAGAGGGACCCAAGTGGAAAAGTGAGGTTACAGGAAGAAGAGATAAAAAAGGTGGAGGATTTTAATTAGGGTCAACAGTCCAGAGCAATGGAGAGTGTGGAAAATAGGTGAAGAAGCATGTGCAGGCGGGCTGGAGTGGGTGGAGAAAAGTGTCGGGTGTAAAAGAAAAGTTTCAGATAAAATGAAAGGAAAGGTTTACTAAACTGTGGTGAGACCAGCGATGTTGTTTGGTTTAGAGACAGTGCCGCTGAGGAAAAGACAGGAGGCAGAGATGAAGGTAGCAGTGATGAAGACTGTGAGGTTTTCTTTGGGCGTGACCAGGATGGACAGGATCAGGAATGAGCACATCAGAGGGATTGCACATGTTAGAGGTTTTGGAGATAAAGTCAGAGAGGCCAGACTGAGATAGTGAATATATTGGTAGAACGATGCTGAGTTTTGAATTGCCAGGCAGGAGGCCTAGAGAAAGACCAAAGAGGAGGTTTATGGATGTAGTGAAAGAGGACATGAAAGTAGTTGGCGCAAGACAAGAGGATACAGAAGACAGAGTTAGATGGAGACAATTGATTTGCTGTGGCAGCCCCTGAATGGATAAGCCAAAAGGAAAAAAAGAAGACAGCGAACAATATTAACTGTAAGTAGTGTATATGATGTTGTTAGACACCAAGACTACATAATGTTTATTATGTTAACACTACTAGGAGGCACAGAGACTTACCAACTAGCATTTCATACAGAAACACTCCCACGGACCACCAGTCGCATTCTCGGCCATAATAGCCATCTCCACCTTGGGATTTTAGTACCTCGGGCGAAATATAGTCCGGCGTCCCCACCGCTGTGTCACATCGTACCATACCATCCTAAAAAAAATGTGTGACACTTTAATACCAGAAGAAAAACACATAAGTGTGCGTAAAATCTCATTTTATGAACGTTCACTGAATACAGTACCTTGTTCATTTTCATGCAGGTCCCAAAGTCTGCCAGTTTTAAGTGGCCTGCTTTGTCTAGCAACATGTTATCAGGCTTAACATCCCTGCAGAGGTTTGAAAAAAATCTTTAACAAGACCTTCTGGAGTAAATTAAGTTCAATTTTCCCAAACAGTAACCCTCTATAACCCTCTATAGGAAGAATGGAAGATACTTGCATCCCTTAAGGTAGCAGAATCATGTGATTTCTCTCAGCCAATCAGCAAAGAACGATAGTAATAATAGTTATGTTACAGGGCTGCTACCTGTGAATGAAGCCCATGGCGTGAATACCATCCAGAGCCAGCACCACTTCTGCTGTGTAAAAGCGAGCCCACTTCTCCGGCACATCGTAATTGCTCATCAGGTTGACCAGGTCGCCGCCGGGCATGTATTCCATCACCATGTAGAGGTAGCGATCGTCTTGAAATGCAAAAAATAGCTGCAAAGAAGATGAAAGAGACCGTGTGTTAGAGAGTAGGAAGGTACAGGGTTTTTGCTACATGTAATGGATCATGGCGCAGCGCCATGGTACAATAAAAGCCGCCACACCATTGAAATGAGTTTTTAAATGTGAAAACATTGTGAAGTAATACAATGTATCAAATGACATATATGCTTTTTCAGGGGTGCCCATTACAGTGCTCGCAAAGGTAGCGCTCGTCGCGTGTTACCTACATCACAGCTGTCACTTTGTAGATGTCATCTGACCTCAGTCAGCTGACATTAAGCCCTGTCCTGATTCACTCTTGTGCAGCGTGAGCGGCATACAAAAAGTAGAGAACAGAGGTCATCAGCCATACACGAATAATGCAACTTTCATCTTTATTATGATGATTACGGATAAACTAACTGAGTGGCAAAATTTCCTATATCTGTAACAAAAGTTATCAGTTCACTTGTAGTGGCTAGTTATGTAGGAAAACAAGTCAATTGTTTCATGGCTGCACGACGCGTCATGAACTCTAATATAGAAACTTTTAAATTTCCTCCAAATTGTGTGTTAAACTAATATTACACAATCAATTGGAAAATGTGGTCTTTGCTGAAAGCTTTTTAATTTGTTGCTTTGACTACGGGTGCATTGTCTTTTGCATAAACCGTTTAATTTCTAGTATGCAATATTTGTAAAGTTTTATAGCAAATGCTGACTGGACATAATACATCAAGTGTATGTATAATGAAGGCTACATAGCTATTTTTACTGACATACTATTCTACATACTAGTTTATGTACAAGTCTATTGAGGAATTGTGTAATTATCTCTATTGCCATATTAATTTAAATTGTGAATTACTGAATGATCTATTTGATGACCTGTAAACTTTGAAAATGAATGTGAAATACAAATGATTAGTATTTAGTGTAGTAGTTGCAATGTTTATGGGTTTATATATGCTATATGTTTTATAGGAAGAGGTAAATCATTCTGATTTTGTGCACCCCTGATATAAATATACCATGTACGTAAATACTCATTTATAAATACACTAAATATATACATTATATTCTCTATGTTTATAGTAGGTGGTCAATCTTCAAAAGTAGCCCATAAGCTGAAAAAGCATGAGAACCCCTCTGTTGTAAAAATACATGTATACAGTAATCCCTCGTCATATCGCGGTTCACCTATTGTGCCTTCGGTACATTGCGGATTAAAAAATATATATATGTAAAATCCATATTAGACTCCTCTTTATAGGAGGAGATAAGTCTTGTATTTGTTTTCCAATTTTAGTTATTTTTTAAAATTAAAAACAGTTTTTTTTTACGTAAAGCACATAAAAGTAATTTTAGTTTTAAAAATTGTTTAAGACTGTATAAAGCTTTTATATAAGTATGTTGGGAGGGTTTATAATTGTTGGGAGGGTTTATGAAAGCTTAAATTTATAAAGATTTTAAAAAAGAATAGGAAAAACTATGAAAAAAATATCCCGTAGATTTATATACTCTACTTTGCGTTTTTCCACCTATCGCGGTGGTGTCTGAAACCTAACACCCACAACAGACGAGGGATTACTGTAGTCATGATGTCCATATTGACCACAATTAATCTGAAATAAAATATCAAATATCAAAATCAAATATAAAAACATTTCACTACATTTCATTAACATGCACCGGAATAACCTGTCTGTCCTGTTGGCACTTCACAGATAAGTAGAGGAAGAAAAGGCTGTGAGCATAGTATTTTAATCCTTTGGGTGCAAGTTTTTTCAATTTTGACATTACTATTTGAAAAGGCTGTAACTTGAAAATGGTTAGAGATGAAGGCAAACTGCAAATTTAGAAAAAGTAACAGTATGACCCGAAGTTTTCTGATGAGAGTAAATTTACTCGTCTAATGTGCGTATTATGACGTCACCAGGCTCAGAATTTATCAGATCCCTGTCTTCACAATACCAGCTCATCAAAATGTCTCATCCACTTGTGATACTCTTCCTCAGGTCTCCAGCAAACCCAGCCAACCTCATCGTCAGTTACAGCGGGATCTTGAACACCACTGCTGCGTCAGTCGCTATTACATAACGCTCATCACATACAGTGAGGGAAAAAAATATTTGAACCCCAGCTGATTTTGTAAGTTTGCCCACTAAAAAAAGAAATGACCAGTCTATAATTGTAATGGTAGATTTATTTGAACACTGAGAGACAACAATGACAAAACAATCCAGAAAAATGCATTTCGAAAAGAGTTAAAAATTAGTTTGCATTTCCATGAAGGAAATTATTATTTGATCCCCTTGAAACACGTGCTTCAGTACCAGGTGGCAAAACCTTTGTTGGCAATCACAGAGGTCAGCCGTTTCTTGTAGTTGGCCACAAGGTTTGCACTTCTCAGGGGGCATTTTGGCCCACTCCTCTTTGCAGATCATTGCAGATCATCAGAAGTCATTATGTTCTGCAACTGATGTTTGGCAACTCGAACCTTCAGCTCCCTCCACAGATTTTCTATGGGATTAAGGTCTGGAGACTGACTAGGCCACTCCATGACCTTAATATGCTTCTTCTTGACCCAAGCTTTTGTTGCCGTGGCCGTGTGTTTTGGATCATTGTCATGCTGGAATACCCAACCACAACCCATCTCACCCAACACTTAACGGTACATGGCCCCATCCCTCCTCCCTTTGATGCGGTGCAATTGTCCTGTCCCCTTGGCAGAAAAACACCCCCGAAGCATAATGTTTCCACCTCCATATTCGACGGTGGGGATGGTGTTTTTGGAGCCATAGGCAGCATTCCTCTTCCTCCAAACACGGCGAGTTGAGTTGATGCCAAAGAGCTCAATTTTGGTCTCATCTGACCACAACACTTTCACCCAGTCTTCCTCTGAATCAGTCAGATGTTCAGTGGCAAACTTCAAACGGGCCTGTAGGTGGACTTTCTTGAGCAGGGGGACCTTGCGGGCACAGCAGGATTTCAGTCCTTCGCGACGTAGTGTGTTACCAACTGTTTTTGAGGTGACTATGGTCCCAGCTGCCTTGAGATCATTGACAAGTTCCTCCCGAGTGGTTCTGGGCTGATTCCTCAACGTTCTCATTGTCATTGAAACTCCACGAGGTGAAATCTTGCGTCGATCTCCAGACCGAGGGAGATTGGCAGTTAATTTATGTTTCTTCCATTTGCGAATAATTGCACCGACTGTTGTCACCTTCTCTCCCAGCTGCTTGGCGATGGTCTTGTAGCCCATTCCAGCCTTGTGTAGGTCCACAATCTTGTCCCTGACATCCTTGGAAAGCTCTTTGGTCTTGGCCATGGTGCAGAGTTTGGCATCTGGATTGATTGATTGCTTCTGTGGACAGGTCTCTTTTATACAGGTAACAAGCTGAGAGGGCTGCCAATGTCAGCTCGTTACCTGTATAAGATCCACCTGGGAGCTAGAGATCTTGCTGACGGATACTTATTTCCTTCATGGAAATGGAAATTAATGAATAACTCTTTTTGAAACGCATTTTTCTGAATTTTTTTGTCATTGTTGTCTCTCAGTGTTCAAATAAACCTACAATAATAAATATACTTACAAAATCAGCTGGGGTTCAAATTGTTTTTCCCTCACTGCAGATGGATATAAACTATCAATGATACCTGTGAATATTGTAATTCATCCATGTCATTGTATTCTCAGGTCATATCTATTAGCAGTGCATTTTTTGCTGAAGTTTTTTTTTTTTTACATTTTACACTCTTTTTTTAAACTAGTATAGTGTGTGATTTTTGGCTTAGTGAATAAAAGGTGCGTTACTTGTGTATTTTAAACCGACTAAGAACACATAAGGAATGCATTAAGTGTAGAAAAATATTGAAACCAGTTGGGGTAGGATTAAACAAGCTTCGGTTCTTCCTACTCGTTTTGGACATGTGAAACTATCAATTGTTCTATGTGACGTATTCTAATGTAACTTTATGTAGGGTCAAACAAAATTATACAATTACTTTTAATTATGTGCAAAAAACTGATGATTTACTGAATCACATTTACTGAATTGATGGACAAATGACATGTTTATTTTGTTTAGTTAGTTGTGTGTGAGAATGTCTCTTTATGGCTAAAACACGCCTGGTGCAAAAATAATCGTGTTCCTTGTCTTTTTTCCATTCAGAACCTGCACGACGTCATCGGGCATTGTAAAACTCCCCTTACATTAAAGCAATAAAAAAAACATAATTAAAATATAGTTATCTAATCCGAGTTGCACACACAACTGCACTAGCTTCCATTCAGGTAGCGGAAGCAAAACTAAGAGGAGGTTCCACCTATTTTCGCTGGTGTTTATTGTCATTTCAACATTGGAGCAGGCACCGATGGTTCCTTCTCTTCACAATGACAGAATTTCTTCCAAATTATGTCAAGTACCGTGAGATTTCGCTTTTAACAGTAAATTCCATTTTTACTGGCCAATTCTGCGATTCCGTTAAAGCGGAAATCATAGGGCCCTACTATTTCCACAATTTTTTTTTTTTTAACGTTGGTACAAATCGGGCATACCTGCACCACCCAGGAGCTGTCGGCAAAAGCCATGATGTCTCTCTCCTCCCAGAAGAAAGCAGAGTCTGACCTTTTGATCATCTCAAACTTGCTCAGCAGCTTCATGGCGTACACTTTGCTCGTGGCTTTGTGTCTCACCTGGTGCAGATAGTAGGAAGTGACAATTAGGATAGGCAAACTTCAGCTCAACCGGCAGATTTTAGTACGATGTAGTCCAAACCTACCAGCTGCACCTCCCCAAATGCACCTCTCCCAATGACTTTGACCACTTCATAGTCTTCCGCTTTCATACGCAGGTCTCGAATTTTACTAATGGTATCCTTATCTGGGGAAAACAAGCAAAGATTGGCATCTACAGAAATGAAAAAAACACACGCTTGCATCAAGCAGAATGTGGGAAACCAGCAGATGCTAAATGCTAGATCCTAATGGAGAAAAACCTTGTACTGCAGGGCCAAGTTGGCTAAGGAAAAGTTGTTTTTATAAGTCTCGGCTTGAAATTAATGGTAATTGGGCTGCAAGGTACCCAAATTATACACTTATAAAAATAAAGGTCTAGGTCATTATATAAAAATATTTTAAAATGACTCATTTCCCATCATTTTCAGCAGGTAAACACTAGCATGTTCAAAATGTGTTACAGGAAATACATTCAATGTGTGTGTGGTGTTGAATGAAAGGTATTTCCAGTAAGGCCAAAATGGCACATACACCAATCACACTGGTGTGAAGTACAGAAAGAGGAGGAGGGGAATTAATAGGAGAAAGCCCCCCTAAGGCAACACGGCTGCTGGTAAGGACCAGTGCTTCACAAGAAAAGGCCAGTCCATTAGTCCAACTTCAATCAATGATGCCTCCAGTACACTTGGCTGCTAACAACTGTGCTGGCGCTAGAAGTATTGATGGCATGGCTAATGACAGTTTTTGCCTTAGGGCTTACAGAATCTTGGTTTGATATTCAAATAGGCATTAATAAAACAGTCACAGGTTCATCAGAAGGGCATTCAACTTTACGTCTTACAGCAAGGGCATCCTGTGTTCCTGCTCATGCTAAAATATACTGCAGTGACCTGGAAGTTAGGTGTGGTGTTAAAGAATTTTGTGATTTCGAGAGGTCTTTTGAATGTGACGTGTCCTTTTAACCATTTTCAAGAGAAAGTGGAGGTCCAGAGCGGCCACGTTGTGGAAATATTTGATCATATCCTGTGTTATTCCTTGCAGTTGGAACTAGGCTTCAACATGTTTAAGCCAAGGGTATGAGCTATGTTGCGAAAAGTCAGCAACCTAACCGTCTCGGCTTGGTTAGCATCAAGCAGCGGCAGTGTGACAAGAAGTGTGGAGTGTAGAGTTTTGCATCACGCAGCGTGTGGATTTAGTGCGTATTTCACATGGCTTTGCGCCTATCAAACTAATGGGAAGACTGCAGACTTGACACTTGTCCAAAAGACAATCATTGACACCTTGCAGGATTGTAAAACAAAACCCAATCAAAAATGTGGGGTAGATTCACAAAGAGTGGACTGCAACTGGACACAGTGCTTCCACAGCCAACACGCACACACACATATGCAAGAAATGGGTTCAAGCAACTCTTGCACAACAGACAGCGTCAGAACCATCCCACCTGGGCTAAGACTAAACTGTTGCAGAGTGGACTAAAGTTATGTTTCTCTGATGAAAGTCAGTTTTGTATTTCTTTTAGAAATCAAGGTCCCAGAGTCTGGAGGAAAAGAGGAGAGGCACAGAATCCACTTCGAGGTGCTGAACAAGTTTTTGGAGATACAGATTTTATTAGCACCTGCACACAGTGCCAAAACTTACTTGACTCCTGATTTTCTCATTGATTTTGCTGTTTTGTCTTTTCCATTTGCTTTTATCTCATTGCATTTACTGTATGTCCCAAGCTAACAACAAAAAGCAAAGGTAATACAAGGGCATGAATAGTCCCATCCAGGACGTTCACAGGTACGATATGGACTTTATTGTGTAAGATGTACCTGCAAAGTATGTGCATGGTGGGGTGATAGTGGGGTTGCTTCCTGCCAATGACCCGCTTCCAGTCACCCACACTAAGAGCTAAATTTAAACATAGCTTCAACATAGTTACTGCGAGCAAGAATTGTGTGATCTGGTATTGACTAGTCACCCTGGGAGAAGGACACGCCCACAGCCTGTATTGCCTTTGCCGTCAGCATCAGCCATCTGATAAATACAGTAAGAAAAAGCAAATGGAAAAGAAAAAGGTTTGCTGGAGTCCCAAAGCTTTAGAAATGGCATTATACGTTTTTCCAGACCGATAATCTGTTACTTTCTTTTGCATTTGTTTCAGACTTTCAGCATGATGTCCAGTTTTTTGGGATATTTTTTCTACTTCACTTTGTCAAGCATGTCCTATTTAAGTGATTTCTTGATTGAAAACAGGTGTGGCAGTAATCAGGCCTTGATGTGCCAGGAGAAATTCAACACAGGTGGCGTGGCGGGGGTGGCGGCAATCGCTAGCTGCCCTTAACAATCAAACATTTCATTTAAAAAATGCATTTTGTGTTGTCACTGAATACGTGTTATATTTATATTTGATTATGTGAAACAAGTGTGACAAATGTGCAAACAGTAAGAAATCAGAAAAAGGAGCAAACACTATCACACCACTGCATATATTAGTGGTGTAACGGTTAAAACGGATGTATTGAACCGTTTTGGTTTTGTTCGGTTTGGTCCACTTGCGTACCTTTTCGGTTATATTTTATGCTATTTTTCCTCATTAAATTTATTACTAGAGTCCTGGCCGAGGCCAAGTTTCCGCATGGACGCCTCTAAGTGTCGGACACTACTGACTGATGGGGAGGAACGTTAGTAGCTCAATCATGGCAAATGCCAGCCAGAAGGCTGAGCTGGAAGAGCCTCCTATCTCACTACGGTCTCCTGTTTGGAAACACTTTGGGTTCCCTGTTAAAATTACGGATGGACAAAGGAAAGCGGATAAATCCAAAGTTGTGTGTCGACCTGGCCGCACGGTGGATAGAGTGGGTAGCACGTTGGCCTCACAGTCAGGAGATCAGGGTTTGAATCTCCGTTGGGCATCTCTGTGTTGTTTGCATGTTCACCCCGTGCATGCATGGGTCTTCTCCGGGTACCCCGGTTTCCTCCCACATTCCAAAAACATGCATGTTAGGTTAATTGGCGACTCTAAATTGTCCATTAGAGTGTGAATAATTGTATGTCTGCCCTGCGATTGACTAGCGACCAGTCCAGGTTGTACCCCGCCTCTCGCTCAAAGTCAGCTGGTATAGGCTCCAGCATACCTGCGACCCTGATGAGGATAAGCGGTATAGAAAAAGGATGGATGGATGTGCCTACGTTGTTCTACAGACTGCAACCTGCCACTGTCTGTCTACAAACCTGTCACTGCAACCCGTTTACACTGTGCTTACATTCGTCATATTCATGCTGTTCAAAGTTTACAGTTATAATTTGTTAATTAATAATTTTACACACATTTTTAAAAAAATTTCTATGCAAAAGTTAATTTTATTATTTTTCTAATTTAAAAAAAGTCAGAGACGGAGTTTTTTGAAATATCACCGAAATGAGTCTTTTTTACCTAAAAATATATTTTTTTGCTTTTCTCCCTTTTTTGTTCAAAAAATTAAACAAACAGTACTACAAGAAACTGAACCAAACTAAAATTACATTTTAGTGCACTGTTGTTACACCTTTAGTACAGTATATACATACACACACAAAAAAAACCTCTAGAATGGGGCAAGACTTTTTCACACCACTGCATATACAGTATGTTCCACCTCCATCATGTTCTATTATATTATTTTAAAAGGACTGTTCAACGGAAGAGTTTCTCTTCTCTTCAATAAAGAAATTTTAAAATAACATATTTTAAAGCTGTAATTGTAATTCAGTGAAAGTGTGATATTTTTGCCCAACTTTATAATACCGTCAGAATCTCATACCAGCCCATGGTATTCAAGTGAGTTGTGTTTACAAGCCTAAATTACCTTATCAATTAATTTATGGTTACACGTATAAAACCACAAAACGACAAAAAATAGAAGCCAAAAAACAACTGTATAGTGGAATATACTACAAGATGGCTACAATCAGGGGCATCATTGGCATCATGTAGGTCACCAGCCATTTCTCAAAGCCCCTTTATTGGGGATACTAAGCAGCAGACACCTATTGTGTCCAAGCTTGCACAGAAGCAGTGACCCCAAAACAGACTTCCTTTCTGAGCCCCAGGCTTCTCACGTATATCTATTATCAAGCACCAGCGGTTAATAGAGAAAAGCATGATCTGGACTACTTACATCTATTCAAGAAGTTGTCAATACTCTTGTTTTTTCTCAGGGCAGGAAAGTCCAGGTCGTACACGAGCGCATCGAGGCCATCCTGCGGAAGGGAGAAGAGAAAGGTTTATTACAGCCTCACATACGATACAGTTCTTAATTAATCACTTTATTAAGCCCATGTCTGACGTAGAGTAAAATAAGCCAGCCATTCATATCTTCTGTTGGTGAGGGTGTCACAAGCCCATCCCTTAACAAAACTTCCGAATCGACTCCTGTTTTAAAGTAGACTCCAGCCAATCTGCATAAAAGGACATAAAATCCAGTCTGTAGAATATGTAATCTATTATGATGAGCCAAAAATGTTTACACTGACTAAGGAGGAAAAACTTTTATCAGATGCATGCATTAAAAATAGAGCGGCTAGTTAATGTGGAGACAGGACGACTGAAGGCTTGATTTCCCACTGAGTTTCCCACTAAAGCATGTGAAGTAACTAAAGCCCCATCCACACGAAGACGATCCGAGGCCTAAATATGGCTCCGTATTTACGGCTTCGCCCCGGCTTCTATGAAATCGCTTGCGTCATAGCTCCACCCCTTTACAAACGTGCAACACGGAAGCAATGGCACCATACATTGTTGTTTTTGTCCTGCTTAATCTAGTGAGCCTACTGTTGCTATTGCAGCAAAATCTGCTGCTTCTTCATTTTCGAGAAGAACAACAAATGCTGGAAGACACAGCACATCACTTTATTCTGGTTTTATAATTCAGTGTGACTCGAAGCAACAGTTCCATTTCATCGTCGGCCCAGTTTGGCCACTCGTACTTGCCGTCAAGTTTACCGTTTACATGCTGTCTGCGCAACTGCGCATGCCCAGTGTTTGGTTCCCGTGGTGTCACGTGTTTCCGCTTTCAGATTGTCACATTGTCACTAACAGGTTTGGCATATGTATTACATCGTTTTCACTTGTTTTCAGTATATTCACATGGACGCACATAGTTTCTGAACTGGCTCCATCTTTACAGAAAAAGTTTTGGAAATGATGAATGTTTTGTTTTCGTGTGGTTATAGCCTAAAGTACCTTTTAGCAGGGTGGTGCCTCTCGAAAGCCTGTACAGTTAGGGTGCACTATACAATACAGGGCTCCGACACATACTAGAATTGCAAAAGCTGTTCCCACCACTTTCTGACCATAGTTAATAACATTCGCTACAAATAAATAAATAAGTCTGACCACAGCAATTGAAAAAAAAAAAAAAGAGAGAGAGAGGGATATTTTGTCTCAGACTAGGTATGAGCATAAATGTGACAGGCAGGATTTAGCATAATCTTTCATAATCCAGAATGACGAAATTAGATGACAAAATGACAAACACTTGAGCGCTACATCCACCTACTGTTGACAAAAGCATACATTTCACAAACTATTTTTCATCTATGGGCTCATTATCTTGTGCTTTGGAGGACAGCGAGTGACTTTTTAAACAAAGACAGTTGAGAACCAGTGATGCCACTGTGCACCAGCGGCTCAGACAAAACAAGAAAGCCATTTAAATAGAGCTGCTCCTGCTGCTAGCTCCACACAGGAGATCAGGGCCATACCCCCACATCAGGAGACAAAACAAGCAAGAGTGATGGGGGTGGGGGGTGCAAGGGGTTATGGAAAAAGTGGAAAATGTGGGGAGGACACTAACAAACAAAACAAAGTTAGGCTCCCAAGTGTTGGGACAATGACCAGTGTTGCCTTTAAAGAGCTCCGCAATGGATTTGAAACAACCAAGATGTGATTCAAGTATAATGTAGACTTTCTCCTTCCATTGAAAAATATGGCATTTTCCATGTATTATTCATGCAAAAGTAGTTTACAAATGCTTTTTTTAACTAATGGGTCCTACTGAACCACAAAACAGCATGATTTATTAATACATATATTAAATATATTTAAAAAACCGTGATAGAGTCAAACTGCAAATTTCAAACGATAATGTGGCGAGGTATAGCATATGTTTCTGACCTTCTGCAACGGATTAATAGCCCTAACCGAGGTTTACTGTACAAAATGATCGTTACCAATGTCAGCGGCCACATTATCAATAAGAGCCTCCTTACATGATGTGGTATGCTTTGGATCATAAACCTTTAATTTCCTTTGTATCCAGTGTGGTGGCATATAAACTATAAATACCCTTGCCATTGTAGAAATACTTCTGGGCCAAACTGTATTTAGGTTGTGTCGTAAAGCCATGAAAGAGCCTCTACAAGCCAAACCAAAGGCCTGGAAAGAAAAATGGGGGCCTTGTTGTAGACCATAAGGTATCCTGCCTGTCTGCAATGGAGGGGGGTTTGGGGGTGTTTAGAGAACCAAGTCCTTCAGGAGCCTAATCACAAGCCTCTGTGCTCAGCAGTGTGTGTTTGCATAACTTCCTGCCGCAGAGAACTCTGGACAGCCACAGTAACATTCCATAACAGGACTGTACACGTCAGAGAGCTATTTTAGGTATGTGGCCAAACAAGTTGTCAACAAAAAAAGTGAAGGAAGGGGAGAAGAATAAGAAGAAAGAGAGAAAAAAAGTCCATCCCAAATAGGGAGTCGCATACAGTGAGGCTTGTTTTCACTCAGCACTAGTGCTTTATATGCTGTGACGGAAAAGAGGAGGGAGTGGAGAGCTGTGCATGCATTTCCAGTGGGAGAACAAATGAAGGAAAAAACAAAGAAACTAACTAAAGAAGCAGGTATTTTCCGAGGAGAATAATACCCAACAACACAATAACTCAAAACTTTGAGCTGCAGTGGTTCAAAGTCTGCAAGGTGGGCTTGTGTCACTACAATCATTTCTTTTGAGAACATTCCTTTCAGTTAAAGAGTCATGCCAGCATATCTTTTTGTTACATTAAATGTAAGTTTGCAAATTGTTCTCTACTGTATGAATATTGCTGAGAAAGCTTTGCTACAGTAAGGCATGATAAGGACACTAAGCTAAATGCTAGCTAAATGCTAACTTGAAGCAAATAAGATTACACCAGTGGTTCTCTATTTTTTGTCTAGCATGCTTACCTCTGTGGCAATTTCAAGAATTTTGTGCAACTGGAATCGCAACCAAATGACATGGAAGTAGAAGATTAAGAATAAAAAGGGCAGGAATTTTGGCTACGGCAGTTCGTAATGAACTTGGTGTTATGTCTTTTCCAAGGTGCTTGTGGGTGGATTGGTGAGACATTGCCAAGAGCTGCTTTACTCCACCTTTGAAAAAAAATTTTCAGATGAGAAAAATAAATAACTTCTGCCTACATCAGAGTATCATTATCCAAGTTGTGACAGGCCAGGTCTGACAGGCATCCTCCCCCCACCATCTAAGCCAACTCAAGCCAACAGGTGGTGAACGGTTGACAGTTCCGCCCCTCTTTTCACTTTAGTGTGCAAAACATAGTCGCAAGTTCGACGATACGATCACAAAATCAATGATCCAACTACAACCCAGTGTCCCGGTGCCTAGTGCACATGTGGACACCCATATGCTTGAACATGGTGTTCGTTATAGACAATCTGTGACGAGCAGACAAGTCCAGTAATAAAGCACCACTCGGGTTAAGATCAGGGGAGCCGATCATGCTAAGATCTCCCAATCACGCCTTTCCAGGTCTCACTGTTGCTGCCAACGTGAGTGTTGAAGTCCCCCAGCAGAACAAGGCCCCTTAGGGAGCACTTTCCATCTAGGGACTCCAAAAAAGGGAGCGTGTTCTGAACTGCTGTTTGGCGCATAAGTGGAAACAAGTCAAAACTCCCAACACAAAAGGCGGAGGGAAACCACCCTCTCGTTTACTGAGTTAAACTTCAACGTACAGGCCTTGAGCCGTTGAGCAACAAGAATGCCACCCCTGCCCGTCACCTCTCACTGCAGACAACTTCAGAGTGAAATCGAGTGTCTGTGTTTGGAGTGCGTAAGTTGGGGAAACATACTCACACATGCAGGTAAAGTTATTTTTGCCAGTCAAAAATTATTTAAAAAATCTGTGTCAGTGAGCCGGCTCACTTCAAAGTGCCACCATTCCTGGCTCTGACATACACGCATTCCTCGAAACAGATGTCTCTAAATGCCATAGCCAAAAATATTGCCCTTTGTATTCTTTGTCTCCTGCGCAAAATAATTAAGATGTTGACTCCGGTTGAATAAACCCCTGGAAATTGTGTGCCAGGGAAACCACAAATTGGGGCAATTTTTACATCTGTAAACACGTGGCACCATGTGTGACCTTGTGTTTTGTGTGCATGCATTTCACTTCCCAATGCATTGTGTTCACGTTACCAAAACAATTTGACTTGTATTTGTACAGTAATGTGAACGCAATGTGACTACATAAAATGATTGGCTTTTAACAAAAAAAATACAAATTGGGTTTTATACTTTGCAGTGTGAAATGACTGCAGGAATAATATTAGAGACCGTGGCTGTCTGCTCCATAATTTTACTCCACATATTGATATGCTAAAGACAGCGGCAAGTTTTATTTTGGCATTTTGGCAACATTGAGCTGTAGGCCACAGGCATCTCTGGCAAAACATACCAAGAGCTTTCAGCACACCCAGTGTTCCATCTTGAAGCGACATCTTTTCTGGTAATTAAAAGTTTGATGATTTGAAAAGAAACACCATTATGCCATAAATGCAATGTTGTATTAAAGTGAGATGCAAAAAAATAAATAAATTCTTTATCAGCGCAGAAGGCACTATATTAAGCGGTTGACATTACATATGGTAATTATTTCTGCTAAGCTTCAGGAGGGAAGAATCCACACGCGACGCAAGCTCTTTTCCAGACATTTAAAAGTCTGAGTGCAAGTTTCCATGAGAGATTCAACCACATCATCCCATTCTGCATGCCAGCACAGAGCATTCGGACTGGCTAAGTCTAGCCCGGCTAGTCACTTCCTTTTCTGCCACCTCTTCAAGACAATATGCTTTCCACATGTGAGCCATTACACAGACTTGTCTGTCTGTCTCGGGTAAAGCTAGATCCCACAAACAAGTAGTCCAAATCTTAAGGCAAAGGTACGTTGTGAAAAAATAGTTTGAGTTCTAACTGTACAACTGACAGGAAATCCATCTAGCCTAAAACAACTGCTTACAACTCCAGTGGATAAATGGTAGTGACAGTGAACCTGCAAAAGCAATACAGTGGCATTTCCTTATGACATACTGGCCAGACAGAATCACTGTCACAAACGCATTCATGTCAAAATATAATTGTGCTACTCCCAACAGTGAAGAGCACTGATTGAACTCACCATTCCCAGGCTAAAAGTGTTTCTACACAAACAGTCATCTATGGCATACAAAGTTCAATGGGTAAATGGAAGCAAAGAATTGTTCCATTACTAGGAGCCTCGATCATGTCAGTATGCATTCCTCCGCATAATGAGCCAGTTGAGGGAATGCAAAGCTACAAACTGGAACAACAATTCTTTTTTTTCCCCGGGCATGAAGAGCTGAGGGGAGCAGTTTGCGACAGACAGCACAAACAGAATCTCAATTGAAAAATTGGGGCAAAGTCGCTAACTGGGACTACAAATAGGTGGTTTTCTATACTTGGTGACACTGAATAAAACTCACACAGAGCCCAATCAAATGCCATGCATACAGTGGTGTAAAAAACTATTTGCCCCCTGCCTGACTTTTTATTCTTTTGGATGTTTGTCACACAAAATGTTTCTCATCAAACACATTTTACTATTAGTCAAAGATAACACAAGTAAACACAAAATGCAGTTTTTAAATGAATGTTTTCATTATTTAGGGAGAAAAAAATCCAAACCCACATAGCCCTGTGTGAAAAAGTAATTGCCCTTGCACCTAATAACTGGTTGGGCCACCTTAGCAGCAATAACTGCAATCAAACGTTTGGGATAACTTGCAACAAGAGCTGTCAACTGACCACCACCTGGTGATAAGTTGGATTAGATGGCGGGGAAGGATGCCGGACAGACCTGGCAGACCCAAACGCGTAGTGAGGGTGTGCTGGGAACGTCTGGCAGAATCTCCCGTTCGTCGAGTCTTCAACTCTCATCTCCGCCAGAGCTTCGCCTGCATCTCGAGGGAGGACCGGGATATTGAGTCCGAATGGGCCGTATTCCGTGCCTCTATTGCTGAGGCAGCCAGTTGTGGTTGCGGCCGCAAGGTGGTCGGTGCCAGTCGTGGTGGCAAGCCCCGAACCCGATGGTGGACACCGGGGGTTAGGGCTGCCGTCAAGCTGAAAAAGGAGTCCTATCGAGCATGGATGGCTTGCGGGACTCCCGAAGCAGCTGACAGGTACCGGCAGGCCAAGCGGCACGCGGCTTCGGCGGTGGTCGAGGCAAAAACTCGGGTGTGGGAGGAGTTCGGTGAGGCTATGGAGCACGACTTTCGGTCGGCCTCGAAGAGGTTCTGGCAAACCGTCCGACACCTCAGAAAGGGGAAGCAGCCCCCAGTTCACACTGTTTACAGTGCGGACGGGGGCTTGCTGACCACGACTGTGGATATAGTTGGTCGGTGGAAGGAATACTTCGAGGCCCTTCTCAATCCCACTGACATGCCTTCCATAGAGGAAGCAGAGTCTGAGGATACGTACGTGGACAGTTCTATCACCGTGGCTGAGGTAATTGGGGTAGTCAAATCACTCCCCAGTGGCAAGGCTCCGGGGGTAGACGAGTTCCGCTCAGAATTTCTCAAGGCTCTGGATGTTGGAGGACTGTGTTGGTTGACACGCCTCTACAACATTGCATGGAAGTCAGGAACAGTACCTCTGGACTGGCAGACCGGGGTGGTGGTCCCCATTTTTAAAAAGGGTGACCGGAGGGTGTGTTCCAACTATAGGGGGATCACACTCCTCAGCCTTCCTGGGAAAGTCTACTCCAGGGTGCTGGAGAGAAGGGTACGACCGTTAGTCGAACCTCGGTTAGAGGAGCTGCAATGTGGTTTTCGTCCCGGTCGCGGAACACTGGACCAGCTCTACACCCTTGCAAGGGTACTCGAGGGTATGTGGGAGTTTGCCCAACCAGTCTACATGTGCTTTGTAGACCTGGAAAAGGCATTCGACCGTGTCCCTCGTGGTGTCCTGTGGGGGGTGCTCCGGGAGTACGGGATTGATGGTCCGCTTCTACGTGCCATTCGGTCCTTGTACAATCGAAGCAGGAGCCTGGTTCGCATTGCCAGCAGTAAGTCGAGCTTGTTTCCGGTGAACGTTGGCCTCCGCCAAGGCTGCCCTTTGTCACCGATTCTGTTCATAATCTTCATGGACAGAATTTCTAGGCGCAGTCAAGGTGTTGAGGGAGTCCAGCTTGGTGACCTTAGGATCTCGTCTCTGCTATTTGCAGACGATGTGGTCCTTATGGCCTCATCAGGCTGTGACCTTCAGCGTTTACTGGAGCGGTTTGCAGCTGAGTGTGAAGCTTCTGGGATGAGACTCAGCACCTCCAAATCCGAGGCCATGGTTCTCAGTCGGAAACGGGTGGACTGTACCCTCCGGGTTGGGAGTGAGGTCTTGCCTCAGGTGGAGGAGTTCAAGTATCTCGGGTTCTTGTTCACGAGTGAGGGAAGGTTGGAGCGTGAGATCGACAGACGGATCGGTGCAGCATCTGCAGTAATGCGGTCGCTGTACCGGACCGTCGTGGTGAAGAGAGAGCTGAGCCGGAAGGCAAAGCTCTCTGTTTACCGATCGATCTACGTTCCCACCCTCACCTATGGTCATGAGTTATGGGTCATGACCGAAAGAATGAGATCGCGGATACAAGCGGCGGAAATGAGTTTCCTTCGTAGGGTGGCTGGACTCACCCTAAGAGATAGGGTGAGGAGCTCGGCCATCCGGGAGGAGCTCAGAGTAGAGCCGCTGCTCCTTCACATCGAGAGGAGCCAGTTGAGGTGGCTCGGGCATCTAGTCCGGATGCCTCCCGGGCGCCTCCCTGGTGAGGTGTTTCGGGCATGCCCAGTCGGGAGAAGGCCCCCGGGAAGACCTAGGACACGCTGGAGGGACTATGTCTCACAGCTGGCCTGGGAACGCCTTGGTGTCCTCCCGATGGAGCTGGAAGAGGTCGCTGGGGACCGGGAAGTCTGGACTTCCCTACTGAAGCTGCTGCCCCCGCGACCCGGACCCGGATAAGCGGCGGAAAATGGATGGATGGATGGATGGATGCAACAAGTCTTTTACAGCGCTCTGGAGGAATTTTGGCCCACTCATCTTTGCAGAATTGTTGTAATTCGGCTTTATTTGAGGGTTTTCTAGCATGAACCGCCTTCTTAAAGTCATGCCACAGCATCTCAATGTGATTCAGGTCAAGACTTTGACTAGGCCACTCCAAAGTATTTTATTCTTCAGCCATTCAGAGGTAGATTTGCTGGTGTGTTTTGGGTCATTGTCCTGCTGCAGCACGCAAGATTGCTTTAGCTTGAGTTGACGAACAGATGGCCGGACATTCTCCTTCAGAATTTTTTGGTAGACAGTAGAATTCATGCTTCCATCTATCACAGCAAGCCTTCCAGGTCCCCTAGCAGCAAAACAACCCCAGACCATCACACTACCACCACCATATTTTACTGTTGGTATGATGTTCTTTTTATGAAATGCTGTGTTATTTTTACGCCAAATGTAACAGGACACGCACTTTCCAATAAGTCCAACTTTTGTCTCGCCAGTCCACAAGATATTTTCCCAAAAGTCTTGGCAGTCATCATTTTGTTGTTCAATTGTGTTATCTTTGATTAATAGTTAACGATTTTTATGAGCAGAAACATTTAAGTGTGACAAACATGCAAAAGAATAAAAAGCCAGGAAGGAAATAGTTTTTCACACCGCTGTATATAGGTCACATTGACCCCTTTGCACAAATTTACAAGAACAATTATTTTCTTTGTCAATTAATTTGAAGCTCGTTTTAATGAACAGTATTGGAGATAAAATGATCATCTGCCCCCCCAAAAAAAATATGGTAATAATGAAAAGTGTTTGTGGTAGCCCTGCGCGCACCGCCACCCCCCCCACCCCCTGCCATAACTGGCCCCCGCAGGGGGTGGGGCCCGCAGTTTGATAACCACTCCACTCCCTTAAGGGATAGTTTGAATTTTCTGACATGAAGTTGCTTCACATCCCCATCATTAGTGTAGTCACCAGAGACTACACCATGAGTAAGATCGGCATCCCAATCACAGGGATTAATTGTATATTTTTCAATTCATTTATTATGAGTGGTATTGGGCCTGAGCCACCACCTTTAGTGGTGGAGGAATTTGCATGTCCCAATGATTGTAGGAGCCAAGTTGCTGGGGGTTTCATGGCCCTGGTAGGGTCACCCATGACAAACAGGTCCTAGAGAAGGGACCAGACAAAGAGTAGCTCAATAGACCCCGATTATGACAAATAACAATGAGCTCCAACTCCCATGAGCTCCATGGCCAAATGGGTCAGGAGAAGAGAGAGCTGGTGCCGGCCAAAGGCCGGCTCCGAACTTGTACGCTGGACTTTAACCTGGTGAACGAGAAGGTAGTTTCCCTGAATAAGAAGTAGTGTGATTTTTGTCCTGGTCGTAAAACTGTGGACCAGCTCTATACTCGGCAGGGTCCTTGAGGAGTCCTTGCATGAGAGTTTGCCCAACCAGTCAACATGTGTTTTGTGGACTTGAAGAAAGCATTCAAAAGTGTTCCTCAAGCAATACTGTGGGAAGTACACCAGGAATATGGGGTATCTTCCCACCTAATTCAGGCCATTCCTTTCCTGTATGACCGATGTCAGAGTTTGGTCTGCATTGCCGGCAACAAGTCAGACCTGTTTCCAGTGAGGGTTGGACTCCTCTAGGGCTGCCCTTTGTCACCAATTGTGTTCATTACTTTTATTGACAGAATTTTAAGGCGCAGAAAGGGTATCGAGGGGTTCCGGTTTGGTGGCCGCAGGATTGGGTCTCTTTGGGTTTTTTGCGGGTGAAGTGTTCTTGTTGGCTTCATCGAGCCGTGACCTTCAACTCTTGCGGGATCGGTTCGCAGCGGAGTGTGAAGTGGCTGGGATGACAACCAGCCCCTCTGAGTCAGAGTTCATGGTCCTCGCCTGGAAAAGGATAAAACGCGAGCGCATGGACGCCGTGAATGTCACGCGATCTACCCACAATGTCTTTGCGATTGACTGGTAGATTGCGATCGACGTATTGAGCCCCTTTGGAATACAGTCTGAATTCAACTGTTAATAATAACAAATAATAAACTGTGGAAGCAACTATTCTTTGCCCCTTTGTGAGCTATGCAAAATCACTTGGCGAGATCATAGTATTGCTATCATAAGGCTGGACATACTATGAATTTATGTTCATTAAACAACAAACGGTGTTTTGAGGACAAGACACAATTAGTATAATGAGAGTAAATTTTTTTAGTGACACTTGAGAACGTCCACTTCTGGCTTCCCCATGGGACAAAAATGAGCTCTGAGCAAAAGCATTGCTTGTTTGTGCTGCCACAAGCTGATAGATTTTTGTGATCTGCTTTGGTAGGCGTTTACTAATATACACGATCAAATTTTTTTACACAAATCGGCCGACTGATCGAAGGCCAATCAATTGAAGCATCCCTACATCCAACTTCACGTCCAAACATCCCAACTATCCCTTCAACATCTGATTGTGAATTACTGTAATGCTGACCGTTTCAAATGCTTTTAAAATGCTGTAACTGTTTGTATACATGGAAAATTGTTCTGGAGCCTAACATTTTCACACTGGCAAATCCAATCATTATCATACAGTCATGTTAATTAGGAACACATGCACACTTAATAAGCATCAACTACATTGAGTACCCATACAGTATTACTGTGAAAGGTATTAACCTGGGAGGTAACTATGCCAGGGTCTTTTGACCCTGGATGTGGGGCACGATGGCGAGCATCTGGTGGCCGGGCCTGCACCAATGGGGCCCGGTCGGGCACAGCCCGAAAAAGTAATGTGGATCCCTCCTCCCATGAGCTCACCACTCGTAGGAGGGGCCAAAAGGGTTGAGTGCTAAGTGAGCTGGGTGGCGGCTGGAGGCGGAGGCCTTGGCAGTCCGATCTTCGGCTACAGAAGCTAGTTGTCGGTACGTGGAATGTCACCTCTCTGGCAGGGAAGGAGCCTGAGCTGGTGCATGAGGTGGAGAAATTCCGGCTAGATATAGTCGGACTCACCATAACGCACAGCAAGGGCTCTGGAACCAGTCCTCTCGAGAGGGGCTGGACTTCATTCCACTCTGGTGTTGCCGGCAATGAGAGGCGACGGGCAAGGGTGGCATAACTTGTTGCCCCCTGGCTCCGAGCCTGCACGTTGGAGTTTAATCTGGTAAGCGAGAGGGTAGTTTCCCTACGCCTTCGGGTGGGGGGGACTAGTCCTGACTGTTGTTTGTGCTTATGCAACAAACAGCAGTCCAAAATACCCACCCTTTTGGAGTTCTTAGAGGAAGTACTAGAGAGTGCTTCCTTGGGGGATTCCCTTGTTCTACTGGGTGGTTTCAACGCTCATGTTGGCAACGACAGTGAGACCTGGAGAGGTGTGATTGGGAGTAACAGCCCGCCTGATCTTAACCCGAGCCGTGTCTTGTTATTGGACTTCTGTGCTCGTCACGGAACGTCTATACTGAACACCATGTTCAAGCATAAGGGTCTCCACATGTGCACTTGGCACGAGGACCCTGGGCGACCCTGGGCCGAAGTTCGATGATTGACTTTGTGGTTGTGTCGTCGGACTTGCGGCAACATGTTTTGGAAACTCGGGTGAAGAAAGGGGCTGAGCTGTCCACCGATCATCACTTGGTGGTGAGTTGGTTTCGATGGTGCGGGAGGATGCCGTTCAGACCTGGTAGACCCAAACGCATTGTCAGGGTCTGCTGGGAACGTCTGGCAGAGTCACCTGTCAGAAGGAGTATCAACTCCCACCTGCGGGAGAGCTTTGACCAAGTTCCGAAGGAGGGAGAAGACATTGAGTCAGAGTGGGCGATGTTTTGTGCCTCAATTGTCGATGCGGCTGATCGGAGCTGTGGCCGTAAAGTGGTCGGTGCCTGTCGTGGCGGTAATCCCAGAACCCGTTGGTGGACACCAGCGGTCAGGGATGCCGTCAAGCTGAAGAAGAAGATTCCTATCAGGCCGTTTTGGCCCATGGGACTCTGGAGGCAGCTGACAGGTAAAAACCCGGACATGGGAGGAGTTCGGAGAGGCCATAGAAAAAGACTTCCGGGTGGTTTCAAAGAGATTCTGGTCCACCATCCGCCGTCTCTGAAGGGGGAAGCAGTGCACAGTCAACACCGTGTATGGTGGGGATGGAGTGCTGCTGACCTCAACTCGAGATGTTGTGGACCGGCGGAGGGAATACTTTGAAGACCTCCTCAATCCCACCGACACGTCTTCCAACATGGAAGCAGTGCCCGGGGACTCTGAGGAGGATTCCCCTATCTCTGGGGCTGAGGTTACCGAGGTGATCAAAAAGCTTCTTGGTGGCAAGGCCCCAGGGGTGGATGAGATCCGCCCGCAGTTCCTTAAGGCCCTGAATGCTGTGGGCGTGTCTTGGTTGACATGACTCTGCAGCATCGCGGGAACGTCAGGGTCTGTGCCCTTGGACTGGCAGACCGGGGTGGTGGTCCCGCTTTACAAGAAGGGGGACCGGAGGGCGTGTTCTAACTATCGTGGGTTCACACTCCTCAGCCTATCGGTAAGGTCTATTCAGGGGTTCTGAAGAGGAGGATCCGCCGGATAGTCGAATCTCAGATTCAAGAGCAGCAGTGTGGTTTTCGTCCTGGTCGTGGGACTGTGGACCAGGTCTATACTCTCAGCAGGGTCCTTGAGGGTGCATGGGAGTTTGCCAAACCAGTCTACATGTGTTTTGTGGACTTGGAGAAGGCATTGAACCGACATGGAATACTGTGGGGAGTGCTCCGGGAATATGGAGTATTGGACTACCTAATCCAGGCGGTTTGTTCCCTGTATGACCAGTGTCAGAGTTTGGTTCGCATTGCCGGCAATAAGTTGGACCCGATTCTAGTGAGGGTTGGACTCCGCCAGGGCTGCCCTTTCTCACCGATTCTGTTGATCTACCGCTTCTCTTTAATGGACAGAATTTCTAGGCGCAGCGAGGAAGTTGAGGGGTTTCAGTTTGGTGGCCACAAGATTCGGTCTCTGCTTTTTGCAGATGATGTGGTCCTGCTGGCTTCACCAAGCAGTGACCCTCAACTCTCACTGGAGCAGTTCGCAGCTGAGTGTGAAGCAGCTGGATGAAAATCAGCACCTCCAAATCCGAGTCCATGGTCCATGGAAAAGGGTGAAGTGCCATCTCCGGGTCTGGGATGAGGTCCTGCCTCAAGTGGAGGAGTTTAAATACCTCAGGGTCTTGTTCACAAGTGAGGGAAGAATGGAACGTGAGATGGACAGGCGGATTGGTCCAGCGTCTGCAGTGATGCAGACTCTGCACCGGTCTGTCGTGGTAAGGAGAGAGCTGAGCCGAAAGACAAAGCTCCCAATTTACCGGTCGATCTACGTTCCTAGCGTCACCTATGGTCATGAGCTTTGGGTAATGACCGAATTGACAAGATCGCGGGTACAAGCGGCCGAAATGAGTTTTCTTCGCAGGGTGGCTGGGCTCTCCCTTAGAGATAGGGTGAGAAGTACTGTCATCTGGGAGAGACTCTGAGTAGAACCGCTGCTCCTCCGCATTGAGAGGAGCCAGATGAGGTGGCTTGGGCATCTGGTTAGGATGCCTCCCGGATGTTCCAATCGTTAGGAGGCCCCGGGGAAGACCCAGGACACGCTGGAGAGACTGTCTTTCAGCTGGTCTGGGAACACCTCGGCACCCGCCGGGAAGAGCTGGACTAAGTGGCCGAGAAGAGGGACGTCTGGGCTACGCTGTTTAGGCTGCTGCCCCCGCGACTCGACCTCGGATAAGGAGAAGGAAATGGATGGAGGGTGGCTATGCCAGTCGTTCAAAAATGGTTGTGGAACTTAACCAGATTAGTGGCTCACAATCCTCCGCTACATTCCAAAGCATACTATTATAAAATGTGTACTCAGTGACCTAAATATAGGTAAAAATGTCTTACATTAA
>QODF01000132.1:400389-418334 GCA_024372805.1 Oostethus manadensis | reverse complement strand
GGCTTATCCCTTCAGGGGTCGCCACAGCGAATCAATTGCCTCCATCTAACTCTGTCTTCTGTATCCTCTTCTCTTGCGCCAACTACCTTCATGTCCTCTTTCACTACATCCATAAACCTCCTCTTTGGTCTTTCTCTAGGCCTCCTCCCTGGCAATTCAAAACTCAGCATCCTTCTACCAATATATTCACTCTCTCTCTTCTGGACATGTCCAAACCATCTCAGTCTGGCCTCTCTGACTTTATCTCCTAAACCTCTAACATGTGCTGTCCTTCTGATGTGCTCATTCCTGATCCTGTCCATCCTGGTCACACGCAAAGAGAACCTCTGCATCTTCATATCTGCTACCTCCAGCTCTGCCTCCTGTCTTTTCCTCAGCAGCACTATCTCTAAACCAAACAACATCGCTGGTCTCACCACCGTTTTGTACACCTTTCCTTTCATTTTAGCTGAAACTCTATCACACATCACAGCTGATACTTTTCTCCACCCATTACAGCCTGCCTGCACACGCTTTTTCACCTCTTTTCCACACTCTCCATTCCTCTGGACTGTTGACCCTAAGTACTTAAAATCCCCCACTTTATTTATCTCTTCTCCCTGTAACCTCACTCTTCCACTTGAGTCCCTCTCATTTACACACATGTACTCTGTCTTGCTGCAGCTGACCTTCATTCCTCTCCTTTCCAGGGCAAACCTCAACCCCTCAAGCTTCTCCTCCACCTGTTCCTTGCTCTCACTACATATCACAATGTCATCTGCAAACATCATAGTCCATGGAGATTCCTGTTTAACCTTGTCCGTCAGCCTGTCCAGAAGGGGCTCAGAGCTGATCCCTGATGTAGTCCTACCTTCACTCGGAACTCCCCTGTCACACCTGCAGCACACCTCACTACTGTGTTACAGTCCTCGTACATGTCCTGCACTGCTCTAACATACTTTTCTGGCCACCCATAGCTTTTTTAACTCCTTCCTAAAAGTCACGCAACACTCCTCCTTTTTCAGCTTCCACCCTTTTGTCCTCTCTTCTGCTTTTACCCTCTTCATCCTTCTCACCACTAGAGTCAACCTACACACCAGCATACTATGCTGTCTGGCTACACTCTCACCTACCACTGCTTTGCAGTCACTGACCTCCTTCAGGTTACACCTTCTACACAAGATGTAGTCTACCTGTGTGCTCCTACCTCCACTCTTGGTAGGTCACCCTATGTTCCTGTCTCTTCTGGAAGAAAGTATTCACTACAGCCATTTCCATCCTTTTTGCAAAGTCGACCATCTGTCCTTCAGCGTTCCTCTCTTGGATACCAAACTTGCCCATCACCTCCTCATCATCTCTGTTTCCTGCACCAACATGCCCATTAAAGTCCGCACCAATGACAATTCTCTCCCTTCTAGGGATGTTCTGCATCACTTCATCCAGGTCTGACCAGAATTTCTCTTTCTCCTCCATCTCACATCCTACCTGTGGAGCATACCCACTAACAACATTGAACATCACACCTTCGATTTCTAGCTTCAGGCTCATCACTCTGACACTCTTTACCTCCAGGACGTTGATAGCAAACTTCTCCCTCAAAATCACCCCTACTCCACTTCTCTTCCTATCTACACCATGATAGAACAGCTTGAACCTTGCTCCTAAGCTTCTAGCCTTGCTACCGTTCCACCTGGTCTCCTGGACACACAATATGTCTACCTTCCTTCGCTGCATCATGTCAACTAGTTCTCTACCTTTTCCTGTCATACTGCCAACATTCAAAGTCCCAACTCTTAGTTCTAGACTCTTAGCATTCCTCTTCTCTTTCCTCCTACGGACACACCTGCAGTATCAGCAGAACGTCAAATGGGAGTCATGCCAGTCAAAATATTCAGGTACTACATTGACTTTTCAGCACAGAACCACTAGCTTGTACTATTGCAGTGTGGATGTAAGACTGAATGGATAAAATATTTTACCGTCTTCTCTGAAAACAAAAAGATGAGACAATTTTTTCATTAATAAATGGTTTATTATAGCTTTATCTAAGTAAGGTATTTCATGACACTCATATTTTATTATCATTAGGCAGGATGATGCGCCGCTCTTATTTTGGAGGCCGGAAGTGTTAAGTCTGTTGAAAATATGTTTTGACTATGGCTAAGTGAGATACAGTAGCTATCGAGTGCCTCTTGAAGCCGCGGCTGTTGCGTGTATTTCACACACAACTTGTCAGCAGACAACCTAAAACGCTGGGTTACACTAACAGGCACTAAAGCACAACTCATATACACACACAGACACACACAGTTGCATTAGCATCCTCAGCTAAACCCAGCTAGCTTATTCTGGCTATTGCTGTACATGAAATCATGCTCATATTCGGTTGCTATTAAAAGTATTTTTCGCCAACTTGCTACATGGATAAATGTATAGCCCATTATTAATATATTGACCACAATTACTATGAAATTAAATATCAATATCATAAAAATGTTTCACTATTCTTATTTTGGAAAAACGTGCACAGGAATGGCCTGTCTGCCCCGTTGGCACTTGACAGATAAGAGGAGGAAGAAAAGGCAGAGAGAAAATTATATTAGGTGAAAACGACCCTAATGTTGACATTATTACTGACAGTAAATTAAACCCTTTATGTGGCAGAATTTTTTAAAGAAAATATTAAGTTTTCATATTTCCATTTTAAAAGCTTGTGGCTTAAAAATCGAGATAAAGGCATATTGCAAATAAGAAAAATCATCAGTGTGACACGGTTTGTGATGGGAGTAAATTCATTCATGTAGTTTGCATACTACGACGTCACAATGCTCAGAAATGGTCAGATCCGTCTCCACGATACCCAACAGGTTCATCAAACA
Source organism: Oostethus manadensis (assembly GCA_024372805.1). Taxonomy (NCBI): domain Eukaryota; kingdom Metazoa; phylum Chordata; class Actinopteri; order Syngnathiformes; family Syngnathidae; genus Oostethus; species Oostethus manadensis. Next base: position 415,476 of record QODF01000132.1, on the reverse strand, counting down.
GTTTGATCCACTTGCGATACTCTTCCTCATCTCTCAAGCAAACCCAGCCATCATAATCATAACAGCGCAATCTTGAACACCACTGCTGCCTCCAACACAGTGCGTCGTCTGCCACAGATTCTACCACGTCCACTGCCTTTTCTGCTGTTTTATACAGTCCCGCTGCTCCCCTAACCATTAGCGGTGTATTGACCTCATCCCCTCCTGCCACACCAAACACTGTGAAGAAAAGCATCATCTCAAAAATGTGCTGGACTGTCACTGCGAGCAGACTCGCTACTGGCAGCACATGGGTGTTCAACTCAAACTCCTAAACTATGCATAGAAACATACTGTATTTCATAGACTTTTTTTTCATAATGACGAGACAGTGACGAGCTTAACATAGCTCTTTGATGACTAATTTGCTAATTTACTGTCTTTTGTAAATAGATATTTTCATTATGTTTGCTGTGTTCTAAATCTGTGAATAAATGTTATCTTTTTATCAAAATACTTTTTTCCGTGTTCTTTTTGTTGTTTCATAGAAGTAAACAACTGGCCAAGTGTCACTAAAACAAAAAAACATGGACATAGGTCACCGTTCTGCTTGAATTTGCGTCTCTGCTGAAAAAGCTCGTTTTCTCCGTTTTTTGGTCAAAATGAGGTGTTTTTGCTGAAACTACCCCATGTTCTACTGCCGATTTCTAAAGAACCTTAAAGGCTAGAAACAAAAAACAATTCTGATGAAAGAAGAGAGTCTTAAGTTTCTTTAGAAGTGTTCAATGTTTATGTAGTCCTAAAGCTCAATATTCTGTGGGTCTTGAAAGTTTATCAAAAATGCCCCAAAACTCTGGTAGTATGGACCTCTGCTCTGAAAATGGCTGGCAGTTAATAGGTTAACAATCAAAGTAGCTAGCTAAGAAATATACAAGTATTAATAGAAATTTCAAATAACGAACTATTAACTTCTTTCCATCATGCATTGCTTCCCAGTAACAAAGTTTATTAACCCTGGGTCCTGGGGTGCTGCAATGATTCATTTAGATACTTGTGTCCACCACAGGGAGCGCCAGAGGTAGTCAATGAATTGAATGAACTCACGGCCTGTCATAATAACGCGTCAACTATACAATAACAAGTCGGGTATATTGTAAATCACCCCACTACCTCAATAAACTTCAGGGTTAAAAATAAATCAAATTAGTATGTATTGTATTCTTTATGCTATGATTTATATACCGTACACTAGGTTTTAAAATCATAACCAGACACATTAAGTGAATTTGCACATAGCACTGAATGGCTTAACTGACTAGCCTGAATTTTATCCATTACTGTTTCAGAAATTAAATTAATGGTATCGCACATCACTGAAGCCAAGAACTTACCGTAAACACAGAAATATGAGCAGTGATGTCCTTTTCCGCATGCACATCACTTTCCAGGCAATTTGCGTTCACATAACAAGTCACATTTGTTTGTAATGTGAACAACCACATAAAAAATTTGATTTTAAACAAAAAATCCGGTTTGGGAATCATACCCTGGCATTGTGAACTTAGCCCTTCATACGAATGAGGCCTGAGTTGCATTTTTTTTTAATGAGAATTGTGCTCTTCACACAGAAATGGGGAAAAAAAAAATCACATCAGAAATGACCTGCAATGTGAACATAGCCAAAGACAATGCAATAAATAATACAATAAAATGGAACTTACAATTCAGCCGTGATACCCAAGTACAACACCTCATAGTGCACCAAACACATTTTACTGCATTTAAAATATGTACTTTAACAAACATTAAACCGCATTAAACATAAACAGTGTATTCCACACACAATTGTATATAAAAATAAGTTGACGTCTGTACTGACACGCAATGTGAACTTCAGAATATTCTTTTTCTTCCAATATTTGGACAAAAAAACCCTGCAATTCGTTGGACAACATCGACTTGATTGCTGAATCCAGAGAGGAACTCACTGAACTAACAAATCGAATAAGTTAAGTTGCAAGAAGTTATGTAATGGAAATTAGTGAAAAGAGCAAGGTGATGATCACTTCTAAGATAAATAACAGAACACCACAAGCTGTAAGAATAGAAGATAAAAAATCTTGAAGAGGTAAACTACTTCCAATATCTTAAAAGATCGCTTATCAATGGAATGATACTGAAATCAGGAGAAGGAGAGCAATAACAACTGGGCAACATTCTAAACTTAACAAGATATGGAAAACCAAAAACATTTCTCTCCAAACAAAGATTAAACATTTTGAAAACGGAAATAAAAATCTGCAAAGGTTGGTGGAACCTCCTCTGACGAAGCATGAATGGAAGCTTGCAGAGTTAGCTTAGTTTAACACGCTAGGGCAGCTGTGTGTGTGTGTGTGTGTGTGTGTGTGTGTGTGTGTGTGTGTGTGTGCACCGGCCTGGATAGATAGTTTATTAATCTCCAAGAGAACGAGAACGAGGTTTTAAACAGCTCTCCAAGAACGTCATTGCAAACTCAATCACATGATCACAGAGTAACTCAATTACAGCAAGACAGGAAAGATAAATAATAATCAATTTATTGATTAGTTATTGATAATATTTATTATGTATTATCGCATTACAAACTGGAAGTGAACAGTTACATATTATGTATCCGTCTATTCTGTTCTATTTTCTTATTTTTCTCTTATCTTTCCCTTACATAATAAAATAATATTCATCAATAAATATTTAATAAATGTATTGTTATTTATTATAATGTATTATAATACATTTATTAATAGAGTATTAATGAACATGAGTAAATTTTCACCTCGCTTTACCGATTTAATTTAAGAAGCGTTTTACAATGCCCGATGACGACATACAGGTTCTACGCGGAAAAAGGCGTGAAACACGTTTTTTATTGCAACTAGCTAGTCATAGCCGTAAACAAACATTAGTCAATTGACATTCTCACAACAATGAGAACACACTTCCACCTTAAAAATAAGAGTGCTGTTTGCCCAATATCGTTTATTTGTGTAATAAAAATGAGCATGTCATAAATATTTTACATATGCAGTTGGAATAATCTGCGACTACATCTTCCTTAATCACAAGCATGGGCATTACAGTTTTTTGAAAATTTTGTAGCAATGTTTGCAGTCTCATTAGAAAATTTAGCCAGGCTACAATAATTTCTCAATTACTGGGTAAAATTGTCCAGTGATGTTTTATAATATAAGGGTTTTGCATTTAATTAAGAGACATTTTATTCACTAACCCAAAAAGCATAGACTCTTTGCTTTTGAAAATAAGTGTAAAATGTAAAAAAAAAAAAAATTATAAAAAATGAAAACGGAATAAACATATATTACATATTAAACATATATATTGTATTTAGTTCAAGTCATTTTTATGCTTGAAAATTCATAAATTAGCCAAAAAACGCAATTGGTGTAAAGATGCATATTTTCTTACTAACAGGCCGTATTCAAACAGGAAACTGCATGAGTTAATAATAATAAACATGTTTGAAAAACTGTGATGCCAATTTGGCAAGGGAAGACTTTGAATCTTTAACAAAAAGAACAGACAAAAATGTTCCTATTTTGCCATGTTGCTGTCATGCTTTTAAACGCTACATCATTCCTGAACAAGCTGCTTTGCTGTGATGCGAGCTATCAGCTCTTTCCAAAAGCAACAGGTGGACAATGATCAGACACCCTAATGTCAGGGTGCTTTCAAATCACAATGTCAGGAATTTTGTCTCTCTTTTAGGAGGTGGCCCAAAGTGTGATTGAGGAAGGGTGGGCAGCCCATCCAGATAAGGTCCTCTTCCACCCATCTATGCAGGATTTATTTAAGGAACGGAGGGGTTTGAAAATACACTGACAAGGTTGCAATCCAGGCCTTGATAGGCAGACAGCCCAGTTGTAGGTGCAAGACAAATGCAATGAAAGGAAAAGCCTCATCACAACACAATGGAAAAAGAGCAAGAGTCAAGGTAAAGGAGCACATTAGACTAAAACGCCTGCATTGAGCATTCTGACGGAACCTATTATGCCGGCTGCTTTATGAGCCTAATGACCTGTTTTGCTGCCTTCAGAAACATGAGTCTTCAGTGCACATAATTTTGGTTTATGGTTAAGAGAGCAGCACCCACACCCCGCTGTCCCAGAGCTGCCTGCCTTGTCTCAACTCTCTCCAGCAGAATGACTTTTGGGACACACCAGTACTAAGAGAGAAGGGGGGTCGGTCAAAAGACAAGAGGTTATTTGATTAGGATGGAATTTTATTAAACAGTGGGTGGAGTTGCGCGGTTGCAAAAGACGAGAGGAGGGGGGCTTATGAAAAAGGCTGCCATTCATTGATGAAGGCAAGGGAGATTATGGCCAGGCTGGAGGAAAAAAAGGAACAACATTCCCGCAGCTTTCGGGCCATTAAAAATGCATGAGTGTGTGCACTTTTAGGTGACTATTATTGGCTCTGTCTGCAACAGGATGGGAGGTCACAGAGACAAAGTGGGGCGGGGCTGCTATCTACAGTAGCCTATACACCAATAGACCCAGATAAGTAGTGGGGTCGGGGGGACACATTCACTACGTTTTAAGAACAATGCCGTCAGCAACCCATCAACATCACATGACCAAAAGTGAGCTTTGACGACAACCCGACAAAATATCTGAATATTTCCAGTGTCATGACTTGCCACAGTCAAAATTCTACTGGTATTTTCTTGTCTTGTACTCCCCCAAATGATGCACCCTTAATTCCACTTTGTTATAAGTCTAGGCCAAGATTGGAAAGCGGAGGACGACAGATTTATGCGTTCTTTCTTCTATGGTTTGGAGTGTCTTTTTCACAGCGCCACACATAGGTGTGTGTTGTGTATTACATCATTTTCAGTCAGTTATCCATTCCCGCCTTGATGCAACTATTTAGTAATCTGGCACAGTAAAGGCAACTGTTCTTTCCAGCCTGTGGAGGAAAAAAATTCCCAAAACTTTCCTGTGCGGACAGGGCCTAAATACGCCCAGTCGTCAATGGCACTGTGGCTACATTTACGATCCATTGTATGATCCCCACTTCAGATGTTTTGTTAAAAATAGATTTTTATGTGGTCATTACCAAACATTACCAAAAAATATGACTTGTCAATGTGAACGCAAAGTGTCCAGGAAGTGATGTGCATGTGCATAGTAAAACATCACACACATTGCTGTGTGTTTACAGAAGTAAAGATTGCTGCAGTGTGTTTGCTCCCCTCTATATATTTTCTTAACCAAATGATCCTGCGTAGCAAATAAAAAAAAAAGAGGGCAAGAATTTACCCCTGACCCTAATGAGGATAAGCAGTATAGAAAATGGATGGACGGATGGCAAGACTTTTGTCTATGGCAGTTTGTGGAGAACTTGCTACAGCTGCTCCAAGGAGCGTGTAGGTGGATTAGATGTCGGAGCATCTACCTACACATGTCGGTGCTGGGACATAGCTGTGAGCCGCTTCACTGACAATTTTTCCAAAAGATTCAGATGACAAGTAGAGCTTTTGACTACATCAATGAGTATCCTAATCAAAGTCTCAGTACGCACAGCAAAACACACATACATATACGTATACGTCGCAAATATGCAACCTGACCGTTCAGACTGCATACCTTTCTGACGAATGGGGCCTGAGTCGCATTTGAAAAAATTCTAATTGTGCTGTTCACTGACATGAAAAAAAGATACAGATACAAGTTGCATATGAGAAAAGACATCAAAATTTAATGGCAGTGTGAATGTAGCCTGTGATAACTCAAGAGATTACATAAACATTCACCACAATAATAATTAAAGCTTTTGTCATGTGTGCAACCATAGAAAAATACACAACAGCTACATTCAGACTGCAGGTCAATTATGATTTTTTTGCTCATATGAGATCTGTATTACATTTTCTTATGTTAGTGTGACAGTACAATTCCAATTTTTTCAAATGCGACTTAGGCCTTGTTTGTATGTAAATATAAATCTGACGTGTGTACTTCAGTCAGAACACTCAGGTGGCATATATCCAACCAATCCAACAGTTCATTGAAAGGTGTGGTTTACCATGCGAGACCGATGTAGGCAAAAGGTCTTGTCAGTCACGGACAGAATCGTGGAACTGGCCAACAAGAACATAATTTACTGTTAAAGGTGTAATCTTGAGGAAATTGACAATGTGAATGAAATGCAGTCATCATGAGAAAAAAGGGAACATTCGTGTGGGTAAGTATTTCCCCGGCGGTCAGCTCAGTCGTGGCGGACTTTCATTACAAACACTAAACCGCCTCCTTCCAATTTAAACGTGTTGAAATTGTAATAAACACCGGCAAAAGTTGGCAGAACCTCCTCTTAGATTTGTATGACAACATGCAGGTTCTGAGTGAAGACAAGATTATTTTTGCACCCAGCTCGTCTTAGCCGTACACAGAACATACTTCCAGCCTTCAAAATAATGGTTTTCAGTGGCCAAACTGGATTCTAAAAAAATTCAACGGAAAAAACAGAATTAAGAAAAAAATAAAACACATATCATAGGGCCCTATGGCTCCTGCAACCCACACGTTCCTCGGAACAGACGTCGCAACAAGTTCACCTGCCATAACCAAAATTCTTGCCCTCTTTCATCCTAATCTTCTACGTATAATTATTTGGTTACAAACCCCTGTTGCACAAAACGAAACTGCCACAAACGCATTAAGGAGACCACTTGTTTTCGTTAACATAAATGTGTGTGACATTGTGCTTTTGTGCATGCACGTCACTTCGCGGACGCTTTGCTTTCACATTTACTGGCATTTTTTGGTAACGTGAATTGGCCATCTTGGCCTGCAGTGTTAACGTAGCCTATTAGTAGGTAAACTTGCACAATCTACTACAACAGTTGTATATAATCAACGACGTACAGTACAAAGAGAAGTAAAACCCTCACATAAAAAAGCATTGGGTGGCTAGTTTGAAAAATTTAAAATCTAAGACATATTTAGAGTTATTTCACACGTGTTATGTGTTATGTACATAATTCCACACGTATTCACTCAGTTTTGATGCCTTCCATGAGAATGTACAATGTAAATAAAATTCATAACAACGTCATAAAAATACACTAAATGCAATGAATGAGAAGGAGTGCCCAAACTTTAGGCCTTTACTGTATATACTATCAACACACAAGAATTATTTTCTAAATAAACGGCAACACAAGTGTGTAGCAAGATAACTGTCGTGCATACAGTCAAGCATGGTTGTGGTAGCATCATAGTTTGGGGGTGGACAAGTGTTGCCCACACTGTAAAGTTGTGGTTAATTGATGAGATAGACAAAATCCAACATTGTGAAGCAGAGCATGATCTCCTCCTTTGGGAAACTTGTCCAAAACATGACAATGACCCCACAACATACATCCAAGATGAGGTTGAAGGTGATGGAAAGCATTGAGAATCATCGGTGACACCAGCCATCCGAGCCACGAACTGTTCTCTGTGCTGCCCTCGGGCAGACGCTACCGCAGTATCTGGGCACGCGCAAGCCGACTGCGAGACAGCTTTTTCCCTCAGACTGTCAGGCTGCTGAACACACAGAACTGACATTCATTGCACTCAATTTTAACATTACACTGCAATAAACTGGACATTCATGCAGCCCGCATCCGCACTTCAAATGTAAGTTATTCTAAATTCAGTAGCTGAAATCTGTTTTACTTAAACAACCATTAATCCATTACATTAATAACAACCAACTTGCCAACTCAGCATATTTATATTTTATTGTATATTGTCTCACATGTATATTATGTATATTTTGTTCATAAAATTTACATTGTTGTATACTGCACCCACATTGGACCTATATTGCACACAAATGTGTATTTAAATTTTGTATATAAATATGCAATGTCTTGCATATTGCTTTTATATTGCACTGTTATGTCTTGTTTTTCGTACTGTAAGTCTGCACTGACTGACTGGAGCTTGCACCTAAGCTTCTCACTCACCACAGCTCACACGCTGCTGGTGATGTGACCATAAAAGTGGTTTGATTTGAGTGGCCAAGTATGTCTCCTCCAGACTTGAACACAAATAAGTGGAAGGAAGGAAGGTAGAGGAGTGCAAGGTGTCCTAACAATGAAGTTATCATGGAGGAGTGGAAGAGGATTCCACTGATTCCAATGTGTAGCTCTGGTCAATTCCATCAAGAGGATTACGCCAGTGCTAGATAACAGTGGTGGTCATGCTTATTGTTCACACCACAGCCACAGTTTGGGCATGATCACGGAGGTGTACTCACTTGTGTTTTCATTATAGTGGTTGTGTTGACTCATTTTCAGTGGATAGTAAATGTATACTGCTATACAAGCTATACACCAACTACTCTAAAGTACATGCAAGTTTACTCTAAATTATGCTGAAAGACGACGGGTATACTCACATTAGGGATATACTGTATCGATACAAAAAATAATCTTGGAGATTAATAATCAATCAATCTATAGTTTAAAATGGTGTAATTCACATGTCTAGTGCACTGCGGCCATTTAGAATGGTGGGGAATGTTCCACCAAACTGTGATGCCATCTTACTAAGCATGTGAACCATGAAAGTTTCAATGTTTCAAAGACAATTGTGCAGTAGTATTTGCATAATTCTTCTTAATAATGAAATCAAGGTCAAAACAACACCTATAACACCGTTATACTGCTCACCTTTTAAATTATGTATTTAACAATATGTACATTATTGTAGTTTGAAGGATAGACTGCTCTGCCTCACAGAGAGCTGTGGGTATGTCATGGAGCTACAATAAGTTTACTAAAAATTGAGAACAGCCACAACTGTAATAATTAACATTGTTATGTTGTGTGCCTTTATAGCAATACTTTGGTGTCCAAATATGGGCATAACTTCAAAGGGTTTGATCAAACTGTCATTTGTTTGTCTATCAGAAAGCGCCCAAAGACGCGCAGCAGTGGGACGCATGGCGATCGTCTGCATGCATGTTATTTTTAGGTTCACAACAAATGCCAGCTCATCGGGTGTAGTGACAGCTTGGAAGTCTGCAAGTTCTAACAATGCGAATCGCCTCCAATAAAGTTTGGACAAAAAACAAAACAGGCGTTGCGGTGACATCACATAGCGCTATCAGTTAGTAGTAGTGAGCGCTGCTGATTTGTTTTTCCTCCCCCATAGGCTAAACAAACCAGCCCGTATATGCCTTCCCACTGTAGGCGACACCCTGGTCATCTGCCAGGCGGATATTACAGGGGCAACACTTACATTGATTCAATCAAACTTTCCTGATACGGAAGTTTTGTATGAGCCATGTTTGTTTGCCTGCGAGATGTTTTTTAATCTAAAAAAGGTACAATTGGATGTTTTCATGATTCACACGAAAGCAAATGTAAAAAGACACGAACGGAAACTGATCACATATGACATTATTCTGTTACGTACAGGAAATTATTTTGACTCAGAGTTAGGCCAGCTCGCGAACCACTTAAGCGGCTAACAAGCCACAAACTTACCAGAAGACAATCCGTGTTTATTTCCGACTTTGGGTCCTGTAGCATGGCATCGATCTTCTCAAATCGAGCCTCCATACTTTCCCTGGAAGACATCTTCTCCTTTGGACGACGTCCAGATTATGTCTTGTTGGGAACAAAAACAAAAAAACAAGGAGCTCACCGCCAGCGAGGCTAGCTAGCGTTAGCAAGCCAACGGATAGCTAGCTAGCCAGCTAGCTAGCCAAATGTTCTTTTTTTTTCTTCGTGCCAACTTTCCGCGTCAACTTAAAGAAAACACATCGTTCTCCCGGACGGCGCACATACGATAAAACGCCGGAGGTTGCGCTGGATGTACAAAAGCCACATTTTTGGTTTTTTTTGCCGTCCAAGATACCTCCCAACGTGGCTGGCAAACAAACTTTGAGTTGCGAAAAAATAGTCAATGTAGCCGGACTAAGTCAGCCTCCACAGGATGTCCACACACAATAACAACACATTCGAATAAAAGGTTGCATTCAAACAAAAATGCAGTTAAAACATCGCACTTTGGAGGCACACTTTGCGTCAGAGTCAGTCCAGGCCTGTTCCCATTTCGGTGCCAGGTCCTTGCAGGGAGAGCAAAACACTAATCTGACAGCTCGAAAGAAGAAGTGGTAGAAATGGAGTCGACTAAAAACTTCTGCATCTTGCACATTTCAGTTCAAACACCAAGTGTGTAGGGCGCTTAACGGTTCTGCTGAAGCTCCTTTCTGCGGTGCCGTCGACTATCGGCAGCTTCCACGTCCGAAACAGCGTTATCCCCAAGACCCGTCTCCTGCGAGCTGGACGTAGGCTGTATTTTAGTTGCTATCGGCGAGGGGAAACGGCAGACGGTGCCCACTTTTCTCCTACAAACTGGCCAACATGTCCGCCTTCCTGTTCAAACAGCCCAGAGAAGCGACTTCAAAATGTCAAGAGGTGCGCATGCGCATTGGCATGCAGCCGCGTTCCCAGGCTAGTGATGGCAACATGTTGCTGCGCATTGTTTGCCCAGTACATCTGAATAACAATAGCAAACACTTATATACATCATTTGCGATGCAAAAACCCAACATTAAGACACGGTTCGTCTGTTTTTCGTTTTATTTTTTCTTGCCATTTTTGTGGCAAAAAATGACCACCACAATTACCACAAACAAACACTGATTTTATGCAGACAGAGGAGGTAGTAAGTACTCCAGAACTTGGAACTTTTGTGGTAATTAGTTTCACCAACTGCCATGGCTTGATCAGCTTGATACATTCAAGCTATTCATTCTGGAATTTGCCCTTTTGGAACTATAAAGCAGTGGTTCTCGAATAGCTGGGGGGATGTTGAACGGTATTGTATTGTATCTGCAAATAACAACATTTCTTACAATTAACGCTTTGAATTGGTTGCACGGTGGCTAAGTAGTTAGCACGTTGGCCGCACAGTCAGAGGATCCGGAATACTGTATGTGGATCCAAATTTCCGTTGGGCAGCTCTGTGCGGAGTTTAAATTTTCTCCCTGTGTATTGGTTTTTTCTGGGTACTGCAAGAGGTCCAAAAACATGCATGTTAGGTTAAGCGGTGACTCCAAATTGTCTAAATATGTGCCTGGCAAGCCTCTTGTCCAAAAACAGCTAGAACAGCTGGAATAGGCTCCAGCACCCCAGCATTTACATACAATTGCATTCCTGCAACATGATCTCTTATTTTCTTGTATTATTACTTTGTGTTACACTAAAACCTTTTAGCGTGATATGTTTCCCATTTAAGTAAATTTCCAAACAAAATGAAAACAGTTCTATACAGTCCAATTTTCAAAAGTGTAGACAAACATCAATTCACTAACTATTGACCAGTTTCTTTCTTAACACAATTATTTAAAATAATTAAAAAGCTGTTCAAAAACAGGTTGGACAAATGTCTTAATACGAGAAAAAAAATACCCGTGGACGACCAATACGGATACAGAGTTAATATTTCAACTTCTACGGCACTAATTGATATTATAGAGGAAATTACAAAAGCAGTATTTATGGAATTAATCCTTCAAATTAAGCCTTTGATCCAATTCATCACAATATCCTAATTACAAAACTAGAATGATGTGGAATCACAGTCTTGTTATTCTTGAGTTAGTCTTGAGAGTTAGTCTTGAACTGAATTGAAATCTACATAGTAGACAGGGGGCAATATGTGAAGCTAGGAAAATATCAGCAAGCTTAAATATGTCATACCGCATACCCCAGGGGTCAATACTAGGACCAAACCTGTTCAATCTATACATGAACAACATCTGTAAAGTCCCGAAATATCTAAAGCTAGTACTACTTACAGACGATACAACCCCATTCTGTTCTGGAGAAAGCACACAAGAACTAATGTTTTTAAAAATCACAGATTAACTAACTGTACTAAAAAGACGGTTTGATTAAAAAAAAAGAAAAAAGAAATAATGCTATTTGGTAAATGCAAAAAAGATACGTATGTGCAAATACAAAATGATGGCTTTGATATTGACTGGGTGAACGAAAAAACTGTTCATGTTTTGGGGTTTTAAGAGATTATAATATGAGCTGGAAATATCGTATTAAAAATATACAACATAAGGTAGGAAGAAACACCTGAATACAAAATTAAGCAAAATTTGTTCTTAACCAAAAATCACTACGCACTATTGTTCTCTACCATATCTAACTTATCGTGTGGCGATATGTTGGAAATACAGTGGTATGCAAAAGTTTGGGCACCCCTGATAATTTTCAAGATTTTCCTTTATAAATCATTATAAAGGAAAAGTTGTTTGGATCAGCAGTTTCATTTAAAAATATATTGTAGCAAAACAGTGATATTTGAGAAGTGAAATGAAGCTTTTAGGATTTACAGAAAGTGTGCAATAATTATTTAAACAAAATTAGATAGGTGCATACATTTGTGCACCCCGACAGAAAATTTGCATTTTGCATTGCAATTTAGTAGATCCTCCTTTTGCAGTAATAACATCCTCTAAACACTTCCAATGAGGGTCTGGATTTTGGTTGACAAGATCTTTGACCATTCCTCTTTACAAAACAGTTAGGTTTGACGGTTTCTGAGCATGGTCCTGTACTGGCCACACAGCCTCACAGCATGATGGAGCCACCACCAAATTTTACTGTGGATAGCGTTGTGTTTGTCTTGAAATGCTGTGTTCTTCATCTGCCATGCACCGCCCCTTGTTTCCTCCAAATAAGTCTGTTTTAGTTTAATCAGTCCACAGTACCTTGTTCCAAAATGCGCTGGCTCGTCCAAATATGCTTTAGCATACCTCACTATATTCCTCACAAACTGACGCCTGGAAATTCTGAGCTAGCTTTTTGTATCCTTCGCCCAAACCATGATATTGAACAATCGTTTTCAGGTCATTTGACAATTTTTAAAGGCTCCCATGTTGCCACGCTTCGGAGAAGATGCAAGGAGGAGAACAAATTGCAATTGGCCGCCGTAAATACCCTTTCTCATGACTGGCATGACCTGTATACGTGCTGTAGGTCAAGGGTCAATGAGTTAACCAAACAAATTTTATGTTCCAGTAATTAGTGCTAAATGTATTAAAATCAATAAAACAACAAGGGTGCCCAAATTCATGCACCTGCCCAATTTTGTTTAAATAATTCTTGTACACTTTTTGTAAATCATAAAAACTTCATTTCACTTCTCAAATATCACTGTGTTCATCTGCTATATGATATATTTAACTTAAATTTAATTAATTATTACTTAAATTTATAAAGGAAAATCTTGAAAATTATCAGGGGTGTCCAAATTGTAAGTACAAAAGTACACTTTACTCACTAACTGTACTACAAAAAAAGATCAGTTACGATAATTCACAGTGCCACTCATACAGAACATACAAACCCTTTATTCCTAAAATCACAAATTTGCGGATCTGGTCTTTCAAACAGCTAAAATGATGCACAAAGCAAACAATAACCTGCTACTGAAAAATTAAAAAAATATATTTTCAACAAGAGAGGAACAATATGATCTTAAGGTAAATTTAAACTTAAAACACTGCATGGATAACACTAAAAACCTTCAGCATTTCAGTATGTGGAATCCAATTATGGAATGGATGGAGTAATGAACTCAATGTACTAAAATAAGCAAATGTATTTATTTATTTCAAAAAGGAACAGTGCATATTCATGAACATATGTCAATATGCCAGAATTAGCCCAAAGGCTACTTTACATCTGTAGTCCCCGGCAGGTCAAAGAAGGAGAGAACAACAAAACGACAACGACAGTACCTGGACAATAGGAAAACAATAAAACACAATAACAACAATTCAAGAAACAGTACAGAGAATGCTACAAGGTGTCGAATCACTCCATTTCTGGTGAGTACATTGTCTTTACTCCCTCATCATATAGCTATGTTTCTGCCAACTATTAACCCCTTTATACGTTTTCATTCATTCATTCATTCATTCTCTATGCCGCTTATGCTCATTAGGGTTGCAGGTAGGCTGGAGCCTATCCCAGCTGGCTTTGGGCGAGAGGTGGGATCCAACACCCTGGACTGGTCGCCAGTCAATCGCAGGGCACATATAGACAAACAAAGACAAACAAACATTCACACTCACATTTGTACTCTAATGGACAATTTAGAGTTGCCAATTAACCTAACATGCATGTTTTTGGAATGTGGGAGGAAACCGAAGTACCCGGAGAAAACCCACACACGGACGGGGAGAACATGCAAACTCCACCCAGAGATGCCCAACGGAGATTCAAACCCTGAACCTCCTGACTGTGAGGCCAAAGTGCTACCCACTTGACCACCGTGCGGCCTTTATACGTTTTCATCTATTTATTATTGTCGTTGAGTATATTATATATTTTCTTTATAAGTAAGTATAAACCTTGACTGTCATTGCACAACATTTTCCTACGTGTTCCTATGTGGCAAAGAGTCCATTTGGAATACAAGAGGTGGGCGCTGCATAGCTCAGGTGGTAGGAGTGGTAGGCTCCCAACCCGAAGGTTTCCTTGAGTGATCATGTCAAAGTATCACTTGAGCACCAATACTGAACCCCCAGATACTTTTTATGCCACGATAACACTCTCGCCGCGATACGACCTCAGTTGTCGGTGTGGCGTAAAGCAACCATATAAAAATCAAATAAAAAAAATACAGGAGGTGAATAGATGTGTTGTCATTGATGTGAAACGAACGAGGGGTTCGATTCAATTATCTTTGCTTCTACTCCTTTTTGGACATGTGGAGCTGTGAGTGTGACTTGTATGCATGTTCAAAATGAGTGAATCCATTACCATTTCTATAATCCTTTTTACATGTTTAAAATACACATAATTCCACGTGCATATTTTTTACAGCTATTTAATGAAAAATGTAGATTTACTAAACAGAAGTTAATTTTGGGGGGGGGGGCACGATGAATGAGTGGGTAGCATGTTGGCCTCACAGTCAGGAGGTTCAGGGTTTAAATCTCCGTTGGGCATCAATGTGTGGAGTTTGCATGTTCTCCCCGTGCGTGTGTGGGTTTTCTCCGGGTACTCCGGTTTCCTCCCACATTCCA
>QODF01000132.1:331967-399633 GCA_024372805.1 Oostethus manadensis | reverse complement strand
CAGTCTGGGAGCAAGGGGAATGTGGTAGCCAGTACGGTAGCAGCTGTGAGTGCTCCTGGAGAGTTGAGTCCGTCACATTCTGCAGTAGGAAGAAATGAAGAGGATAAGTGTATTTGCTGTTTACAAGTGCATCCGCTAGAAGAATGCAAACAGTTTCAAGGAAAATTGCATAAGGACAAAGTATTTCTGCTAAGGAGAAGAGGAGTGTGTTTTGGCTGTTTACAGCCAGGTCACATCAGCAGGAATTGTGAAGCCCGTTTAATGTGTGAGATGTGTAGCAAACCTCATCCAATGGTTCTACACATAGGACAGGTAACTTCATCTGATCTTGGAGCAGGAACACTAGAGGCCTTACCAGTTTCACAGGCAACATGTGGACATACAGGGGCCGGTAAAGATCGTGGCATGCTATCTGTGCTTCCAGTGAAGGTCAAAGCAAGTAAAGGTCAGGGCATCATTCAAACGTATGCTTTTTTAGATCCAGGGAGCACTGGGACATTCTGTTTTGAGCGGTTGATGCACTGACTGAATCTTGCTGGGAGGCAAACACAAGTCTTGATTAAAACAATGGGCCAAGCTAAAATGAGTCCAACATTCTCATTGCGTAATCTGGAGGTGGCAGGTTTAGAAAGAAACATATTTTATCCGTTTCCAGAAGTCTTTACACAAACCCAAATGCCTGTCACCAAGGAAGACATGATAACGTCTAAAGATCTAACAAGGTGGCCGTATTTGTCAAAGGTTCACCTGCCATCCATTCCAGCGAAGGTCGACTTGTTGATTGGTACTAATGCACCCAGATTATTGGAACCCTGGGAGTTCATTAACAGCAAGGGAAATGGTCCGTATGCAGTTCGAACTGTGCTTGGCTAGGTGGTTAATGGTCCATTGGATGGTAATGCATCGCAAGAATATTCATCTATAGCGGTAAACAGAATCTCAGTGAGTAAGCTGGAGGAATGGCTTGGGAAGCAGTATAACCATGATTTTTGTGAAAAAGTAATCAGTAAACAGGAAATGTCCAGAGAAGATTTAAGGTTCCTTGATATTATGAAAACTTCGGTAGTATTACAGGAAGGAAGGTATAGTGTGAATCTACCTTTAAAAAAAAAAGGATGTGTGGTTGCCGAATAATTTTGCAGTGGCCAAACAGAGAATGGAAGGTCTTAAGAAGAGATTTAAGTTAAACAGCATTTTTACCAGGAGTACAGGGAGTACATGAATAGCATTGTTTCTTACAATTACGCCGAACGTGTACCCGAACAACTATTACAAAGAAACAACGGAAGAATTTGGTATATTCCCCATCATGGGGTTCACCATCCCGGAAAGGGAACACTGCGAGTGGTTTTTGACTGTGGTGCAATATTTAAAGGAGTATCCCTCAATAGTGAGTTACTGCCTGGCCCCAATTTAACCAAAACCCTGCTGGGGGTACTTAATGAGATTTAGACAAGAGCCCATAGCTATTATGGGAGACATTAAAGCCATGTTTTATCAAGTACGTGTGCCAGAAGATGAAAGAGATTTTCTTCGCTTTCTCTGGTGGCCAAATGGAGACATTACATGTGAGCCAGTAACATACTGGATGATGGTGCATATATTTGGAGCAGTTTCATCCCCCGGCTGTGAAGCGTATGCATTAAGAAGAACTGCGCAAGATAATCGGACTGCTTTTCCATTAAAGGTCATGGAAACTGTTATGCAGAACTTTTATGTTGATCACTGCTTAAAAAGTGTAGCCACAGAAGAGGAAGCATTCAAACTGACACAAGACCTATGTGTGTTGTGTGATAAAGGAGGTTTCATGTTGAAATGGAAATGGATAAGCAACAGTCGGGTTGTTTTGCAAGCCATTTCAGAAGAGCAACGAGCTAAGGACGTGAAGACGTTGGATTTGGATATTGATAAACTCCCAATGGAGAGAGCTCTGGGGTCACAGTGGTGTGTGGAGACTGACTGCTTCAGGTTTAAGATGGAGCTGAAAAGGCAGGCCTTGACCAGGCGAGGAATGCTGTCAGTGAATAGTTCAGTTTATGATCCATTAGGATTCCTGGCGCCTGTGATATTGCAAGCAAAAACAATGCAGCAAGAGCTTTGTCAAAGAGGCTGTAAGTGGGACGACCCTTTACCACGAGACATTTTAAATCACTGGAAAAGATGGGTGGAGGAGTTGGATTTGTGGGCAACGTTTAGTGTGGACCGGTGTATAAAACCTGTTGGATTTGGAGCTATAAAACATGCACAATTGCACAATTTCTCAGATGCCAGTGAATTAGCCTATGGGACTATTACATATATGCGTATGATAAATTATGAGACCCAAATCCATGTTGTTTTTCTTCTGAGTAAGGCCAGAGGGACTCCATTGAGGGTCATAACTATACCTCGCCTCGAGCTGTCTGCAGCGGTCCTAGCGGTAAAGATGGATGCAATGGTCAAAGAAGAGCTCAATATACCTCTTGAAAATTCAGTATTTTGGACCGATAGTACATCTGTGTTGAAATATATCCATAATGAATACAGGCGTTTCCACGTCTTCGTTGCCAACCGAGTTGCAACCATCCGGGATTTATCGGAGCACAATCAGTGGAGGCACATTAGTACAAAGGAAAATCCAGCGGATTGTGTGTCTAGAGGGCTAAGAGTCCCAGACTTTCTAAAAACCAGAACTTGGTTGGAAGGACCAGAATTCTTATGGAAAGAAGAGGAGAGATGGCCTTAACAAGTGCTAGCTGTGACGTTGGATGGTGGAGACAAAGAGGTCCGGAAGGAGGTGGCATCCAATGCCATCGGCATTTACGCAGCAACACCCACAGACCTGCTCATTTCACATTTTTCGGATTGGATGAACCTTAAAAGGGCAGTGGCCTGGTACTTGAGGTTGAAATGTGCATTGCAGGATAGATGTTTTAAAGGGAAACAGACAGAAGTTTTAATGAATAAAACGTTACCTGTGCACAAAATGACAAGAGGGCGCAAAGGGACAATTAGCAACCAAAAGGTAAACAGCTTGTCCATAGTGGAGTTACAAAGTGCAGAGCTCGCCATTATTTGGTACTGTCAGCAGCAAAATTTCCAATTGGAAATTGAAACTCTATCATGCAATAGTAACGTGAGCAAGCGGAATTCCATCTACAGGTTGGATCCTGTGTTGGAGGGTGGGATTTTAAGGGTTGGAGGCAGGATTCATAAAAGTGCGATGCCAGAGGAAGTTTAACATCCAATTTTTTTGGCCAAAGAACAGCATATCTCTACATTAATTCTCAGATACTTTCATCAGACTCTTGGACATTCTGGACATGCGCATACTTTGGCTGCTGTAAGAAGAAGGTTCTGGATTATCAAGGGGAAATTTGCTGTAAGAAAAGTGATTGGAGAGTGCAGCATTTGCCACCGGTACAATGGACAGCCCCTAACGCAGAAGATGGCTGACTTACCTGTGGCAAGAACTCTCCCAGATCATCCTCCCTTTTGTAATGCGGGGGTTGGTTATTTTGGACCAGTGCATGTCAAAAGAGGCAAAACGTACTGTAGAAGGTATGGAGTCATATTTACCTGCCTGGCAAGTCGAGCTGTGCATTTGGAAGTTTCCGCTACCCTTGATACGAACCCTTGCATAAATGTTTTACGGGGATTTATCAGCCGAAGAGGACAAGTGAAGCATTTGTGGTCCGATAATGGAACAAATTTTGTGGGGACTGAGAGAGAGTTGAAGAAGGGTCTTGGTACGCTGGATCAAGATGCAATAAAGTCATTCTTTTCACAGGTGGAGATAGGCTGGACCTTTAATCCACCTGCTGCCTCACATTTCGGTGGAGTTTGGGAGAGAATGATTCGTCTGGTGAGAAAGTAATTAATTCAGTGTTGCGTCAACAAACACTGGATGATGACTGGATGGGTACGGTGTTGTGTGAAGTAGAAGCTATTTTGAATGACCGCCCTATTACAATGCTCTCAGATAATCCAAATGACTTGGAGCCCCTCACACCCAACCACATTCTCCTGCTCAGAGGAAAGCCATCACTTCCCCCTTGATTTTTCAAAGCAGAAGATCAGTATATAAGAAGGAGATGGAAGCAGGTACAATATCTGGCTGACCTGTTTTGGAAGAGATGGGTACGAGAGTATCTACCTTTGCTTCAAGAAAGGCAGAAGTGGAATGAAAAGAGGAAGAATCTTGCTATTGGAGATATTGTGGCCATTATGGATCCGGCAGCCCCTCGAGGATCCTGGCCTCTAGGAAGGGTTTTGGAAGTCTTTCCGGACAGTAATGGTCTGGTGAGATCTGGTAAGTTGAAAACTAAATGCAATATTGTAGAGAGACCTCTCTCTAAACTTTGTATGGTGCATTGGATTTAAATTATTGTTTTTTACATACTCACATATTTGTCTCCTGGTAACATGGTAAAAAAAAAAAAATTGTCACTGTATTATGCCAATTAGGAGCCAAATACTGTATATGGTCGTCTCACCTGGTGGGTGTGGTTTGGTTACAAGTATAAATCAGGGAGGTAACTGGAAATTGTCATGTGCTTACATGTTTCGACCGCTGTAAGCGGAGTGTTTGTAAAACCCTAACTTGTGATCTAATGGGACTGTGTGAACATGCAACAAGCCAAAGTAAAACGGTGCTTGCTACAATGAAACTGGATCTTGGACTGAATTATTTACACACAAGGTAACAGATTCTACGTCAGCCGCCTAGCGCGTCGTAACTAGCAGCTACGGCAGCACATCAGTAGCATAAACCTTGTTGGGGCTACTATAGCATTCGACTATGTCCCTCGCGGTGTCCTGTGGGGGTGCACCGGGAGTACGGGATTGGTGGTCCGCTACTACGTGCCATTCGGTCCTAGTACAATCGAAACAGGAGCCTGGTTCGCATTGCCAGCAGTAAGTCGAGCTTGTTTCCGGTGAACGTTGGCCTCCGCCAAGGCTGCCCTTTGTCACCGATTCTGTTCATAAACTTTATGGACAGAATTTCTAGGCGCAGTCAAGGTGTTGAGGGAGTCCAGCTTGGTGACCTTAGGATCTCGTCTCTGCTATTTGCAGACGATGTGGTCCTTATGGCCTCATCAGGCTGTGACCTTCAGCGTTTACTGGAGCGGTTTGCAGCTGAGTGTGAAGCTTCTGGAACGAGACTCAGCACCTCCAAATCCGAGGCCATGGTTCTCAGTAGGAAACGGGTGGACTATACCCTCCGGGTTGGGAGTGAGGTCTTGCCTCAGGTGGAGGAGTTCAAGTATCTCGGGTTCTTGTTCACGAGTGAGGGAAGGTTGGAGCGTGAGATTGACAGACGAATCGGTGCAGCGTCCGCAGTAATGCGGTCGCTGTACCGGACCGTCGTGGTGAAGAGAGAACTGAGCCGGAAGGCAAAGCTCTCTGTTTACCGATCTATCTACGTTCCCACGCTCACCTATGGTCATGAGTTTAGGATCATGACCGAAAGAACGAGATCGCGGATGCAAGCGGCGGAAATGAGTTTCCTCCGTAGGGTGGCTGGACTCACCCTAAGAGATAGGGTGAGGAGCTCGGCCATCTTGGAGGAGCTCAGAGTAGAGCCGCTGCTCCTTCACATCGAGAGGAGCCAATTGAGGTGGCTCGGCCATCTAGTCCGGATGCCTCCCGGGCGCCTCCCTGGTGAGGTGTTTCGGGCATGCCCAGCCGGGAGAAGGGCCCGGGGAAGACCTAGGACACGCTGGAGGGACTATGTCTCACAGCTGGCCTGGGAATGCCTTGGTGTCCTCCAGATGGAGCTGGAAGAGGTCGCCGGAGACCGGGAAGTCTGGACTTCCCTACTGAAACTGCTGCCCCAGTGACCCGGACCCGGATAAGCGGAAGAAATTGGATTGGAATGGTTATGTTATAAGTTGTTTATACCGGGCTCCAGGCGCCAATTTAGAAATATTTACAGATTAGGTGGAAAAGATGTTTTCAGTAGTAAATAATAAATAACTATTCATCTGTGGAGATTATAACATTGATTTGATAAATCCAAATAAACACAAAACAACCGACGAAGTCGTCAATAGGATGTATAGTATGAGCCTCCACCCAATCATAACAAGAGCCAGCAGAATCACAACACATAGTGCTACATTTATAGAGAATATTTTTACAAATAGCATCGAGACTGTAACCACTAGTGGCTTGATGATATGCGATATAACCGATCATCTACCTGTTTTTACACCGTATGACTATGATTATATTTATCATAAAACACCCCAAACATCTGTATTTAAACGATTACGGACTGAGGAAGCATTAAGCTCACTTGAATCAGATTTATCACAACAAGATTGGAATACTATATACATAGAGAAGGATGTAGATTGTGCCTTCAACCCATTTTTACACATATTTTGTTTTTTGTGTGACAAATTTTGTCCTATCCGTAAAGTAAGTAAAAATAACACTGCTATGAAATCTCCATGGATGACTAAGGATATACAAAATGCTAGTACTTCATATAAACGATTCATTAAATTAAAAACTGAAGAATCCGAACATAGATATAATAAATAAATTGACTAATATGATAAGAACTATTAAAAAATCATATTATACCGATCTATTAAATATTAATAAAAATCATACTAAAAGGGTTTGGGGAATACTTAATAATGTAATTAAAGGTAACAATAATAATAATAATAATACATATCCAGACTATTTTATTGATGAGAATAGAGATATCTATAATATGAATAAAACAGTAAATGGTTTCAATTAATTTTTTTCAATGATAGACCAGATTTGGCAGCAAATACTCCGGGGTCTAGTTGTAATAAATCAGAGTCACTGATAGCAATCAACTCACACACAATGTCTCTCTCTGGAGTAAGTGAGGCAGAAGTAATAGATATTGTTAATAATTGTAAAAACAAAACATCCACTGACTGTTTTGATATAGATATGTTGAAGTTAAAAGAGTAATAAGAAGTATCTTCAAACCCTTAACGTACATATGCAATTTATCCTTCCAGACTGGGACATTTCCAAGTAAAATGAAAATTGCCAAAATAATACCATTGTACAAAGATGGGAACAAACACATTTTTACAAACTATAGACCTGTCTCGCTACTCCCTCAGTTTTCCAAAATGTTAGAAAAACTTTTTAATAAGAGATTAGAATCATTTATTGATAAATATAATATAATTCATGATAGTCAGTATGGTTTCAGGTCAGGGAGGTCAACATTAATGGGAATACTTGAGGCAGTGGAAGAGATTACAAATAGTTTAGACAGTAAGAACTATGCAGTTGAGATATTTATTGATTTAAAAAAAGCCTTTGACACCATCAATCATTCAATATTACTCAAAAAACTTGAAAGATACGGTATTACGGGGGTGGCTTTGAACTGGATGCATAGCTGTTTATTCGGGAGACAACAGTATTTGAAGTTGGGAGACTTCAAATCCCAGTGTTTGGCCGTTGCTTGTGGGGTCCCTCAGGGATCTGTATTAGGCCCCAGGCTGTTCAATCTCTATATAAATGACATATTTAATGTGTCAGACTTAGTAAAATTATTATTATTTGCAGATGATACAAATATTTTCTATTCTAGTGATAATTATGGTAAACTTATAGATAATGTAAACAAGGAACTAATCAAATTAAAACAATGGCTGTACGGCAATAAACTATCCCTAAATTTAAATAAAACAAAAGCTATGTCTTTTGGAAATTATAAAGAAAACTTTGACTTGGTAATAAAATTAGATGGTATTATAATAGATAACATGACAGAAAAATAAATTTATAGGTGTAACTATTGATAGAAAACTAAGTTGGAAAGCACACATACAAAAGACAGGACACATACACATACAAAAGACACATAAAGAATACAATTTCTAAAAGCATGTAAACTAAATATTTCCTAGAATATAATGCACTGTATTTGTTGTACTGCTAATTGGTTTTGCCATATTTGACTAACTGTAAAGAAGTTTGGGGGAATAATTACAAAAGTTCACTACATTCCCTTTTTGTACTCCAAAAACGTGCAGTAAGAATTATACACAGGGTTGGTTTTTGTCATCATACCAATATTTTATTTTTGCAATCTAAACTGTCAAAGTTTTTTGATTTGGTTGATTTTTATACTGCACAGCTTTTATATAAAGATAAAAAACATATTCTTCCTACTAACATTCAAAAGCTTTTTACACAGAGAGGAGGGGGTTACACTGAGGGGATGTGGTAACTTTAAAATCTAAGCAGTGAGAACCACCTGGAAAAGTTTGTGTGGGTCTGTATGTGGCGTCAAACTTTGAACAGATTGGGGTTACAGCTCAATTAATGTTCAAACATTCATCTATTTAAATCAAATTACAAATAAATGGTTCTGTCTCAGTACATGAATGAGGAAAGAAATACTTGAACGTTACCTTGTGTTTTGGGTACTATTAGAAGGGTCATTACTCATAGCTAAGTTAGGCCAAGATAACATGTTGTTTATTAATTTCCTTGAAGTGTGTACTAACTCTACGATTATTTATTTAACATCGACATGAAAATTCACACAATGAAGTAATATGGTCCTTGCATCACAGTGCATTATATTAAGAATAGAATAGGAATATGATACCTCATATCACACATGTATAGTACATATATTGCTTATATATGATGTCCTATTAGAAGCATCATTTACTTGCTTTATGGTGGCCATTACCATTATTATTATCACTATTATATTCATGCATAACAACCTAAATCCTGATTTCAGGTTTATAGACTAAATTGATTTTAAACAGAGGGTAAAGGTGATGATGGTTATAATTTATCATATGAAAGATATACATATTGTCATTACTATGTTGTCTTTTCTGGATTTTTTCTCATACAATAAACTCAACAGGTCAGGGCAGACAAGTGAAGGTTCTTTTGCAGGAGATTTTCCACCTTCTTGCAGTAAACCTCCAAAATCTTGTCTCTTTTAATGCACAGTATAGGACACATGCAATAACATCCCTAGATTAGGGCAGATAAGTGGAGACTCCGTTGAAGGAAATCGTCCATCTCCTAGCAACTGACCTCCAAAATCTTGTCTTTTTAATGCACAGTATGGGACACTTGGCCAGGGGTGTTAGATGGTGCTAGAGCGCAGTCCCTCTCTGGTAACCGTTCCACAAAGTCCTTGGCTTCTCTTCATGCGGGACACATGCTATCCAAACTAATTATTATTATTACCATCAACACTGATTACTATTATATCTTTTAATGAAATATCTCTTTTATGCAAAAAACGGTATGTGTGTGTGTATATATATATATGTATGCCTGGGTATGTGTATATATACTGTATAGTAAACCCAGGAATTATCTTTAATACATGTTATGTTGATATGTGATGATGGTATAAAAATGAGTAATGTCACAAGCTGTACAAGGTATAACACAATAATAATGTATATTGTACATGTGTGTTTGTAGGTGTGATATCTTCTTTATGTATTACTGCAAATTGCATTAATATAACAGCCTTTAGTATTACGAATAAGGAAGTGGGAGTAAATAAGCTTGTTTTCTCCCCACTACTTTTCGAGCCAAATTGTTCCTGTTTATAGGTGTATGTTCATTATGTTCTGTCCTGTGTATTTTGTGTGGCTCAAAATAAAAATAATAAAAAAAATAAATAAAACATTTATTGAAACAAATGAGTCTCATTTATGTCTTAAATTGCTTATTTTCTCTGATTATGTCTAACACAGTATATTGGGTAATAGGCATGTAAAGGTGACTATAGGGATGTTATTTCATGTCTAGAAGGCTCTACTAATAAAAAAAAACTTATGTAGAAGGTCTTGAAGGATTTTTTTAATGCTCTAACTATGAAATATTTGACTAAAAAATAAGGAATCCTACTTTGCAGAAATTCCTGTATCGCGGTTGGGTCTGAAAGCAATTAATTGAAATGAAAAAAAATTACTGTAATGAAAAATATGCACATATTTATTGTTTTTGTTAACAATAGCAATACATTTAGCATTGAGTACCAAAAAGAGCAATATACATGTAATGTACAATTTCTTGATTGAAATGATTATTAATGCTTGTAGGAAATATAATGGCATTTACTCAGGGTCGCCCTTGGCCAAACTAGGGCCTTTTTTCCTTTCCTGACGTGACGCTGTATGCCTCATTGTTGGATTACTGACAAGACACCATAATCCACAAAACTAAAATGTATTTTATGCTTGGTTAAAACTTGCAATATGTACCAATGTTACCGAGTCTGACCCATTTATACAGCAAGAACCAGTGCATATATTTGGAGAGATTTAATTTGAGTGTGTCACACTTCAGATGAAGAGGCTGGCAAAAGTGTTTAAAAACTGCTTGCAATTTGCAATAGAGCAGACGACGGAACACATCCCACTCCTCTTCTGTCTTTGTGAAACACACTCTACAGACAACACAAACGAAAAACAAAATATCCTATAAAAAAACCCACAATGTTCCTGGAAAACACACCCATACAAAAGGTGTGAACGAGGTGTATGCAAGTCACCCACTTGCACTCACGTACTTCAGACTGCATCTTATTTCTGCTCAGGGCAGCAGGAAATTTTCATTTACTTTTAGCAACCTTATTTCATTCATGAAAAGCATTTATGAGCAAATACTTGCGGTGTTTTACTTTTGCACACACACAAACATATAAAATAAAGAAATGGTCGCACAAAGAGAGCAAATACACTGCCTGGCCATTAAAGTCGCCACCAAAAAAAAGGTCATACACTAATATTTCAATCAACTGCCTTTAGCTTTTGATTACAACACGCATTCGCTGTGGCATTGTTTCAAAAAGCTTCTGCAATGATAATAAATCGATTTATATAAAAATAATAATTTTTCACCAAGATCTTGCATTGATGATGGTAGAGTCTAACTGCTGCGCAAAGGCTTCTCCAGCACATTCCAAAGATTTTTAATGGGGCTAAGGTCTAGACTCCATGTGCAAAAATGATGTTTCATGCTCCCTGAACCATTCTTTCAAAATTTGAGCCCGATGAATCCTGGCATTGTCATCTTGGAATATGTTTATGCCATCAAGGAAGAAAAAATGCATTGATGGAATAACCTGCTCGTTCTGTATATTCAGGTAGTCCGCTGACCTCATTCTTTGAGCAAATACTGTAGTGTTGCTGAACCTAGACCTGACCAACTGACTATTTGCTTAGTTAAATCCAGGTGGCTACGTTTTTTTCTTGGCCAGGCAGTGTACGTTGTCAGTACAATCAGTATTCCAGACGCGCTATGCCTGGAATGGCAATGACATAAACATAGCCGATCCCCTTTTTTTGTGAATTACATTTGAAAATGTACAAGTAGGTCATTGAGCATAGCAATGCACTTTGATTACAGTCACATCTTGTGACAGATCATGAGTCACTGCTCTCAACACCACAAAGCGAACACAACCAAGCAACAATTTACATTTATTTTGAACTCAAATGCAGAACAAACAAAAAAAAAACACTGTTTCTACACAGCACGGGTCCCCAACGTTTTCCCATCGAGGGATGCTTACAGAAAAATCTTTCATATATTTTGTACATGTGCTTCAAAGAAAAGACATAGGTCAATATATGCCATGCTAAGCTATCTGATCAAAAAATCTATGTCTTAACTTTATGTTGAAGGTGTAAAAGAAAATTTGCATAATACAGTGGAACCATGGTTAATGACATTAAAACGTTCCAGCAGGTCTGACAAAACAGACGCTAAATGAAGCGTTTTTATAGTTGCACAGATATAGTTTTACATGCAGAGAATACTTTCAAATGCATATAAATTAGGGCTGTCAAAGATTTTAAAAAATGTAATCAAATTATTTACAGTTTTCAAATGAGTTAATCATGATTACTCTTTTGCAATTGTGTGTGAAATATGTCAATTTTTACTGTGTCTTATGAACAAAAATATAATGAACAAAAATAATTGACAAACAAATCTTTTTATCAATCATGTCACGTCCAGGAACTCTCCCCACCTCATGGATCACGGTGATCTAAACAAGAAATGCATTGTCAGTAAAAATGACAAAGAAAAGCACAACAACCCCAAACCATAAAATGACCACAACAAACCCGTGTGTCACTGCAAGGCATGACACATTTACCAGCACCCATTTGTCTTTATGCTTCACTGATAATGTTTTTTTTGCCGAGTGTTCAGATGTTGCACTTTGTTCAGTGGCCCTTAAAAGCAGCATAGATACTGTAAATGCTGTTAATAATATTCCTCGTTGCTGCCACAGTTGGTGAATACTTTTAAGAAATAACTCATGGCAAAACAGAAAAGTGGTTTTGATCTCATTGCCACATCGTGTCTTTGGGAACTGTCACATCTTCAAGGAAGGTAAAAATAACCTTATATGTTCATTTACCTCTTTCATTCATATGTATTTAAAATGGTATTTTGCATGCTATATATGTTTGTAAAACAATAAAAAAAAAATTCATGTTAATATTTTTGTCTTTCTGGAACAAATTAATTGGATTTAAATGATTGGTAAAAATTTCTTTGGTCAGCGTCCGTTTCAGTAAGAGTTTGACATTCAGGAACAAATTAATGGCACTCACCAAAGTTCCACTGTATACTTTTAAAAGCCACCGTCTTCAAATGACTCACCATAAATGTGGCTTGGACTACAATTCAAATGACTGTAAAGAACACGTAGAAATGACCAAGAAAAACATGCTCTTGTTTCTCTATTTTAAAATAGACCTTCTTATAATCAGGCCAATACAGTAGTTAGAAAAGTGCATGACATCCATTGCTGTCCAATATCTGTTTGCTAAATAGGCTAACCAGAATATTGGAATGAAAATATTTTGGTTTGAATCATACTAACCATATTGAAGCATTATTGTTATTTACTTAATATTCAGTTACTTTTGGAATTACTGCAGATTTTGTGTATATTTGCCCATTTTATCATGTGTCCAAAGCCAAACTAAAAGCAAGTCTGTTATGAATTTCTAATGTACAATTCTGCTCGTGAATAACAGCCAATAACATGCAGTGATGGGGAATCAAATCAAATCCCGCTAAAAAATCTGCAGTTCTGAAGTAGAGATGAATGGAAATGTCATTCGGCACTTGTTTTACTGCGAAAAACAAAAGACAAAAAACAAGACAATGCCACAGGAGAAATCCCAGAGTAAATCTATGGAAGAGGATCCCCGTACAGTGGCTCTCATTATATATCTCCATTGGAAAACTGATGGAGACCAAAGCTCATATGATCCATATCCCGTCTACTTAGCCAAACGTACCCAAACCAAGACAAGTAAAATATTCAGCATAAAATATAACTCTGGGGCGTGATGTTAATGAGTTAACTTCATTATGTATTTTACCACTTTATTTGTTATTTTTACTTCTATTAATTAAAGGGAAAAAATTGCATTTAATGCTAAAACTTTTCTATTTCCACATTCCAGGCAACACAGAACCTTTATCTTTTTTTTTTCTGACACATAACACTGACAGGCTACCAGCAATGTTTATAAATTTAAAAAACTCTGCAAAGGAATCATGGAGAAGAGAGAGCATGGGTGCTAATTGTGCACACCAAAAACACACAAGAACTGATTTCATTCATTCATTCATTTTCTATACCGCTTATCCTCATTTGGGTCGCGGGTATGCTGGAGCCTATCCCAGCTGACTTTGGGCGGGAGGCGGAGTACACCCCGGACTGGTCAATCACAGGGCAAGAACGGACTTCAATAGTTCATTTTAAATCTATGTTAAAAGGTTTGGAAATTAAGTCTATGATTTGTAATTGCTTATAAGAATCCATTTTGTGATGTGTTGAAATGTCTGTGTAATGTAATGGAACTGTGCTGCTGTCTTTACTCTCCAAGTAAAGGTTTAATTCCCGACAAACATGCATTAAGGTAAATGTGTAATTAACATGGCAGATTTATTTAATCTCTATCCGCTCGCATAAGTAACCTCAATTTTCAACAAAGAGACACAATTTCCATTCTGCACAGAACACAAAAAGCATTTCCACTGGCGTCATTCCACCAAGGGGAGCAGTCATTCATCCTAAGACGAGCGAATGTTTCCCACTTCTATCGTATCTTGCAACTGCAGTGAGAAATGCAAGCTACTGTAAAGGAGCTTTTTATCACCCTTTGAGATCAAGTGACGCTATCTTATGCACCCTACAGTATGTGTTGTGCCAAGCAGTGGAGTGCTTTCCCAGGAAGGGGCAAGAGTGTGTAACAACAGAACAAACGAGCTGAAATAACCTTGGAGAGGGCAAGAAAGAGCTGTCAATGCCACTAGCTTTCCTGCCATACAGACAGGAAATGTTCAGCAGATTATTATGCATGAGATGAGAGACTAACTGTGCATGACAGAGAAGGAAATGAGGGAATGATGAGGGGAAGATCTGTTATCAGCATTAAGATGGATTGTAAGTGTGTGCAAGAAGCTTTTGTTGATATTCCCTTCCCTGCTGGGGGGACAAACGTCCCCTCTCGTGCTTTTGGAAGAAATCAGACAATCAGGAGTTGTAAGAGAATATTTTGGTGACGCTGATTGCCAGGCAGCAAGGAGGATTTCATGTTCTTGGAGATTTACATAATGAGAACAGAGAAAGAATGCTACGAGAATAATAATTGTTAATCATCCTCTAGCTGATTTTATAAAGTAGAAACTCCTCTGAGGGCCACACAGCTTTTTCACCCAAATTTTGCCTTGGTTTTTATGCAATATTACATGTAACAAAGTAGTCTGTTTGACTTTTACTGTATTGTTCTGCAAAATTGATTGGCCAAACAAAGCATGCTAAGCATTTCTGACTCATTGTCCCTGCATTTTTACTTCCGAGAAGGAGATTAGATTTTTGTACATTTATCTGTCTGTTTGTGTTTAAAATAACTTCAAACGTTCTAAACGGGTTTTGATTACACTTTCAGGGATTGTCGGAAATGGGATATGAAAGAGCCATTTAAAGTTTGGTGGTGATGGGGATGACTGTCTGCATCCAGGAATATTTGAAAGGATTCTTTAATATTTCAAGATAGGACCATTTTCGGCATTTGTGCATATTACTCCACAAAAACATGGTTAGAGCTCTTAGGTATTGTTGACCACTAAATAACCAAAGAAAGTTGAGAGTGCCAACATTTTTATAAAGATATATATTTTTTTATATAGTATATATATATATATATATATATCTCAATACAGTATAGTTTAAATATTCTGCATAATTTTCACAAAATACTAGCATGTTAAAAAAATAGAATGGTCTTTACTATCAAACAAGCAAAACAAAAATAGGTTTTCATACCATATTAACCACTCGACTGGCACCCACATAATACTGTAGCATTCTGACTTTATAAAGCCTTTCAGAGCAATGGCCAAAATCATATGTTAGTGATGGTTCTTTTGACCTGGTTCACTAAAAAGGTTCCCAAATGGCTCCTTTGATTTTTTTTTTGTCCTAATGTATTAACAAATCTTGTCTATTATGTAAAATGAATTAGTAATGTAAAAAAATCATGATATCAAATGTTTACTATTTAAAATGATTTAATTTATTCCACAATAAGCAGCTACAAAAATATAATAATTAAATAATAATAACATTATAATAATAACATAAATCATACATTAAAACATGCAAAACAAAAAGAAAAAGCAGCAACAGCAGAACAGAAACAGCAGTGTCTTTACTGAAGATTGGCATTAAAAAAAACAATTGCCTCAGTTTGAGTCTGATCCTGTTTCTTCTTCTGTTATGATGTCAAATGATGTAGTTACAAATGTTTGTAATGAGTAAAACACCAAGTTTTTAACTACAAACAAACTTGGTTGTTGGTTTGTTAATTTAAAATTAGATTAGATTAGATTAGATTGAACTTTATTGTCATTACACATGTACAAGTACAATGCAAAGAAATTCATTTTAGGTCTAACCAGAAGTGCAATAAGCAGCAAAGGTGCAGGATATGGGTATTAAAGTATAAGTTAAATAAATTATAAAATGCAAAAGAAAGAATATTTGTAATATTTACAAATGAATGTACTATAAACAATATACAGGTGGCTATCGACTATATTCAGGAATTTACAAAGTTGAACAAAATGTACAGGTTGTTATTAGTATATGAATATGAAGATAGATTGAAACATTAGACATATTATTAATGTAATTTGAAATGTACAAATAGATAAGTACAGATGTATATACTGAATTTTACAAATGTATATGGTTGTTTATGTACATTTACAAGTGGGTATGTGCAATATAATGCAATTATTATTGTCAATTGTAAATAGTGCAGTAATAATAGGGAGAGCTTGTGGGATGTATGAGGGGGGTAAATATATCAGTGTGGGGCAGAGTTCCACAGACAGACAGCTCTGGGGAAAAAGCTGTTCTTCAGTCTGCTGGTTCTCGTCCGATGACACCTGAAGCGCCTGCTGGAAGGCAGGAGAGAAAACAGTCTGTGGGCAGTGTGAGAGGAGTCCTTAAGAATGCTGCGTGCTCGACGCAGACACTGTGTCTTCTGGATATCCTCGACGGCTGGAAGTGGAGTCCCGGTGATGCGCTGGGCAGTTTTCACCACCCGCTGCAATGCCTTACGTTCAGCAATAGAGCAGCTTCCATACCAGACTTTGACACAGTTGGTTAGGATGCTCACTATCATGCAGCAGTAAAAGTTCACGAGGATGGATGAGGACAGCTGGTTCTTCTTAAGTTTTCTCAAGAAGAAGAGGCGCTGGTGAGCCTTCTTGACCAGGCTGGAGGTGTTGGTGGTCCAGGTCAGATCCTCTGAGATGTGGGTCCCCAGGAACTTAAAGGATGAGACAGGCTCCACGGCCATCCTGTTAATGTGGATGGGATCATGTGACCCTCTTCTTTCCTTCCTGAAGTCCACGATGAGCTCATTAGTCTTGGAGGTGTTAAGGAGAAGATTATTGTTGGTGCACAGCCAGTGGCCAGATGCTGAAACTCCTCTCTGTAGGCAGTCTCATCGTTGTTGCTGATGAGATCGATCACCATGGTATCGTCTGCAAACTTTGATGGCGTTGGATCCATACATAGGCCTACAGTCGTAGGTGAAGAGGGAGTAGAGGAAGGGGCTTAGCACACAGCCCTGCGGTACTCCAGTGTTGAGCGTGGTGGTGTTGGAGCAGATGTGGTCTGACCTAACATACTGAGGTCTGTTGGTCAGAAAGTCCATAACCCAGTTGCAGAGAGAGGAGTAATGTCCAGTTCCCTAAGTGTGATGATTAGCTTAGAGGGTATGACAGTGTTGACTGCTGAGCTGAAGTCAATAAACAGCATTCGTGCGCAAGTATTTGTGTTGTCCAGGTGTGTGAGTACAGAGTGCAGCGCTATGGAGACTGCATCCTCTGTGCTCTTGTTGCCACAATAGGCAAACTGGTGGGGGTCCAGTGTGGATGGATGGGAGAGAGCTTCTCAGGTGTGCAAGGACCAACCGCTCAAAGCACTTCATGATGATGGGTGTGAGTGCTACAGGGCGGTAGTCATTCAGACATGATGGACTAGAATGTTTTGGAACTGGCACAATGGAGGTGGTTTTAAAGCATGTTAAAGCACAGCTGCTTGGGCAAGAGACATGTTAAAAATGTCTGTGAATACCCCAGCAAGCTGTTCTGCACATGCTCTGAGTACACGACCAGGAATGCCGTCTGGTCCAGCAGCCTTGCGCACATTGACTCGGCTCAGTGCGGGGTAGACGTCTGAAGAGGTGAGTACAATGGGTGAGTGGTCGGTTGAGGAAGTGATCTTGGTGGCAGTTTCTTTATTGTCTCTTTCAAAGCGAGCATAAATGTCATTAATTTTGTTCAAGAAGACATTATTAGTGGTTGTGGGGGTGGAGTGGTTTGTTTTGTAATCACTGATGGCCTGGATGCCCTGTCACATGCGTCGAGGGTCAGAGTTTAAAAAATGCTCCTCTAGCTTTAGCTTGTAGCAGTGCTTCGCCTTTTTGATGCCCCTCTTCAGATTTGCCCTGGAGGTGCTGTAGGCCCGTGCATCTCCTGATCTAAAGGGAGCGTTGCGTGTCTTCAGCAGGAGGCGCACTTCCTTGTTCATCCATGGCTTCTGATTTGGGTATGTCGTGATCTGTGACTTGTAACACTGTCTATGGTGGTGTTGATGTAGTCCAGCACAGAGGAAGTGTAGCTGTCTACTGTATATCCGTCTGAGAGCCTCTGGTGTGACAGAATATGGTTTGGTGAAATTTGTGGAGTACTGTCTTTAAATTAGAGTGATTAAAATCCCAATGAAGGCAGCTTCCTGGTGAGCAGTCTGTTGTTAACTGATGGCTGCATGAAGTTATTTCATAGCAAGGCTCCACAATGCTCTCAGCGTGCTGGGGAAGCTGACTGCACACTGACCCCATGTGACTGCTTTGGAGCGGGCCTGACCAATGAAGTAAGAACAGAAAGCGCCTAATAATACGTGCTTTCACTTTTAAATCTCCAAATTCCAGAAAACTCTCCACCTGTAGTAAGGGAACATTTCCATTTTGAGTGAGGTTGCAAAAAATAAAAGTGTACTATTACAGAGGAGTAAAGAGACTGTGATGTTGTTAGTGACTTTCTCAACATCCTAAACGTCAGTGCACATAGTCAGGAGGATACACATAATGAGAGATTCCAGTAACCGCATTTGAATAACCTTACAGAACCAATCAGTGGGAACATTGGGATTTTTAGTGGACCTGGAAGAGTAAAGACGTGGACATGTTGCAACTCTATTTAGAATCTCCCTCAGTAGTGGTGATTGCTGAAATGCTTCTACATAATTCTTTGTCCTCTCACTCTTGCCACATTTCTCAAACCAATCCAACATCAAAATGTTCAGCCCATTCAGAACACTATGTCTATTTGCTGTACCAGGGCTTTTCACAAAATTACAACCTTTACTTTAATATAATGTTTTCAGTGACAGTTTTCCAAGTGAAAATCAGTGGGTACATTTTTGGTAAATATTTGGCGTGCCCTACTTGTGCAAAATCATTTTCTATCACTGAAACATTCTGGGGCCGCACGGTGGCTGAGTGGTTAGCACATTGGCCACACAGTCAGGAGATCTTGGAAAACCTGGGTTCAAATCTCCGTTGGGCATCTCTGTGTGGAGTTTGCATGTTCTCCCCGTGCGTGTGTGGGTTTTCTCCGGGTACTCCGGTTTCCTCCCACATTCCAAAAACATGCATGTTAGGTTAATTGGCGACTAAAATTGTCCAAAGGTATGAATGTGTGTGTGAATGTTTGTTTGTCTATATGTGCCCTGCGATTGACTGGCGACCAGTCCAGGGTGTACCCCGCCTCTCGCCCAAAGCCAGCTGGGATAGGCTCCAGCATCCTTGTGACCCTAATGAGGATAAGTGGTACAGAAAATGAATGAAACATTCTGCTTATTCTACAGTAAAAGTAGTCCAAACCTTTTTAGAGTGAGAGCCGTAAATGGGCAAGTCAGTAGATGCGGGGGGCATTTTTACATTTTTATCTCCGTCAAGGAGGTTATGTATTTGCCCACGTTTGTCTATTTGTGTTCAAAATAACTTTAAAAGTTCTGAATGGGTTTGGTTGATATTTGCAGGAATTGTCGGGAATGGGATATGGAAGAACTGATTCAAGAACTGCGTGGACAATGCAAGATTTTCGGCGTTTGTGCAAAGTACTCCACATTAAATAGTAAGAGCATTCAGAAAAAAATACAGGACAGGTTTTACAAAATGTCAAAGACTGATCCAGATGATAATACTAATTCTGGATAATATGATCCAGAGTATTAAAAATTTAGGGACCTTTGGAATTGGAAAATGTAGCATTATTATTTTGCCGTGAATTAGAATATGGGGGGAACTATGGCGTTTTATGGCGGAGGTCTGCACTCAGAATTCTTTTTCTAGTTTTATTTTGTAACAGGGCTAAACAGCTAACTGTGCGTCAGCTTTGTGTTATTCGTAACAAAGCATATAAATATCCATTATTAGTACATTTCAGATTTTCCTTTTTTATTTACTGTATATCTTTTGCTGTTTCTCCCCCATTGTTGCTGTTTTATTATTTATTTTTTTATCATTTAATTTCTACAGAATTTCGGGTGTCAATTAAAACATGTTACAGGCCACACTTTGGACACCACTGTTCTACAACGTGACATGGCTCAGTAGGTAGCGTGGTTGTTTACCAACCCGATCGTTGCTGGTCGCTCCTCAGTCTCACTTGTTTATACATTTCTACATTCAATTTGCATTTATATTTTCTGACATTTCAATTCCATCATTTTTAGTTTCGACAAATGAAATGGTTAGTAGAATGTAATTATGGTAACATTCTACTTACTCTACAGGGTGACATTGTTATGATTTGCGGTGTGGCTGTCAAACGCTTGACAAAAAAAATGTTTTAATGGCAGGAGCATTTACAAGTACTCACAGTAGTGCAACATACAGGCAACAAAAGGCGACAGAAGGAAAGGCTCTGTGAAACAAGACAACTGCAAGTTCTGAGCTGTAGAAACAGGTAGGCAAACCTTTTAGGTGACAGCACAGGTGAGGAGAACTGAGATACTGAACTGGGCTGTCACTTGGATGGCTTACTAGCAAACAGCCACGCACAGATCTACGGACGTGAATCGGCTGCATACAACGCCCAGAAGGAAGCACACCACATGAACTAAGAGCACCAGACAGGAAGTCACCCATCATGTCCTGCGGAGTGTGACAAACATGGCTCAGGTGGTACAGTAGTTCAGTCGTCACCCAACCGGATGGTTGCTGGTTGGATCCTCAATCCTTGTGTAATAATCCAACATGTTTATATTTCAACACTCCTTCATTTTTTCATTCCAAATTCTGCTGTTTTTTCAGCCGCTAACTACTCCCACATTCTTATTTGCTTCAAACCATAGCAAAATTAAAATGTTCAGCACATTCAGGACATGCAGGATATTTATCTTTATACCTTTCTAAAAAAGTTCCCAAATTTTCCAAAAGTTGATATGCTCTCTAATATTTTCCCATTTAAATAAATGGACAATTTTAATGGCCTGGCGACTAGCTGCCGACCAGCCCAAGATGTACTCCGCCACTTGCCCAAAGTCAGCTAGGATAGGCTCCAGCATACCCCACTGACCCTAATGAGGAAAAGCAACATAAATGAATGTACTGAATTTCAATGTCAATGTTTATATTTGTTTTTAAGGTCTGGGTCAGAGATGGTATCACATCCATAAAAAGCGACTAAATGAGCGCCATTTTTCTCAGACAGGCTCTAGGGGCACATATTATTAGTTATATAATTAAAATGAAAACTGTGTCTCGTGTTTTGTTTTTCCTGCTTTCTTCTGGTTATTTGTTCCAGATCTTCTGCACCTGGCTGGAGGTTTAGCTACTGGTCGCACCTAATTGACGGTCCACCCCTCTACTTAAGCTGTGTGCTACCAGCCGTCAGGCGCTGGATTATTCCCTCATGTCCTTTCGGCCTACACGCCTTGTATCTTCTGCAGCCAAACTAAGCCTAACTTTATTTTTGGTGTGCGCAGTAGCTTTCTACCTCAGCCTTGTTATTACCTTTTGTCTAAGTTCCCTTTTTCATGGTGCTATCCTCTCACCATCGCTTTGTTTTGCTACACGAACAATTAAAGGACTGAGCTCAACCCACCAGCCTCTTGCCTCTGCATCTGGAGTCCAAACCAGAACCACGCCGTGACAGATGGTCCTGCCATCCATGGACCCCGCAGAGGTAGATCCTGTGAGGCTGGCGCTTCGCAATCTTGCACAACGCCTGGGCAAACAAGAGAAACTGTTTGACTCACTGGGGGCCTACGTAACCAGATTGGCTGAGTGCCAAGACACCCGCTTGGAAGCCCTGGAGGCCCAGATTTGTTCACTCCTGGCAGGACTGCAGTTTCCCTTCCACTCCGCTCCCTGCCTCCGAGGCTGTCCCGACACTTCAAGCCACCCCCGCGTCCTTTGAGGCCAGTGCATCCGCAGTTTGCCCACTCTTCTCAAGGCCGGAGCATTTATTTTAGGCAATACAGGCGAGGTTTGTTCTTTTCTCACACAATGTGAACTGCATATTAAGCTCCAAGCAGCCGCTTTTGCTCCGAGCGAGCCCGGGTCGCAGTCGTTACCTCGCACCTATCAGGGCGAGCGTCCGCCTGGACTACGGCCGAGTGGGGACGCCAATCTCCGATCTGCTCCTCATATGCTGCTTTCTCCAAAGCCCTGGAGCAGGTTTTCCAGCAGACCCCTCCGGGTCGCAAAGCTTCCCGGCGCTCTTAAGGCTGCGTCACGGGAGACGCAGTGCCTCAGATTATGCCATTGAGTTTCACGCGCTCGCGGACTAGAGTGACAGAAATCCCTCTGCGCTTCTCGACGCATTCTTCTCAGGCCTATCGGATTACCTTAAGGACCTGGTGGCCTTGGTGACCCCCGAGAGCCTCGACGAGCTAATAGCTCTCACGCTGCGCATTGACAAGTGCCTGGCGGACAGAGAGGAGGACAGGAGCACCCGACGAGCTCGCATCTCGACCAGCATGGAGCAGCGCGCCTATAGCGAACACCACCCCGACAGCTAACAGCTAGCCACCGCCCAGCTGTAGAGTTTCCACCGGGCGACGAGCCCATGCAACTGGGAGGTGGTCATCTCACTTCAGCAGAGAGGAACCGTCATCACCGGCTGCGCCTCTGCCTTTACTGCGGGCAAGCAGACCACTCCGTTGTTCGCTGCCCCTCCCGTTCAGACCGCCATCGCCCGAGGTGACCAGTACCTCTCCTCCAGACTCCGCAGTGCGCACGCCAGAGCCCAGCCGCCCACCGTCAGGCCCAGTGGCGGGTCGCCTTCAGTTGCCAGTTACGCTCACCTGGTCATATAAGGACATGGACATTGTGGCATTTATTGATTCTGGCGCGGATGATTGTTTCATGGATGAAACCTTTGTTAAACAAATTGGTATACCTGTAACAAATCTTTATAGTCCCAAGGTAGTTCATTCCCTCGTCGGGCGCCACCTAGCGATTGTTACACTCCGTACAGACTATCTCTCTCTCAGTTTGTCCGCCAACCATCACAAATCCATTAGATTTTTTGTTATTCCCTCCCGTTCCACACCCATCGTGTTAGGTCTCACTTGGTTACGCAAACATAACCTACTTATTGACTGGACTCAATCCACCATTATTAATTGGAGCGCCTACTGCCATACACATTGTCTCAGGACAGCTTGCACTCGCTCCGCCGCCCCGCGTTCTCTCATTCCCAAACAGATAGATTTTCTTGGTCCCCTCGGTCTACCATGACCTTCGGGAGGTGTTCAGTAAGGACC
The DNA here is from genome assembly GCA_024372805.1 of Oostethus manadensis. Taxonomy (NCBI): domain Eukaryota; kingdom Metazoa; phylum Chordata; class Actinopteri; order Syngnathiformes; family Syngnathidae; genus Oostethus; species Oostethus manadensis. The sequence goes on along the minus strand of QODF01000132.1, from coordinate 376,265 downwards.
GTGCCCCCGCTCTCTTCCTCCACCCCGCCCCTATGATTGTAGCATCGACCTCATGCAGGGCGCAACGCTGCCGGCAGCACGTTTATATAACATCTCGCGACCCGAGAGAGCGGCGCTTGAAGAATATGTCTTTTCCTCACTTGCGTCTGACCTCATTCATCCTTCCTCCTCTCCGCTAGCTGCTGGATTTTTTTTTGTGGAGAAAAAAAAAAGACCCTCCGCCCTTGCATAGACTACCGGGCTCTTAATGACATCACGGTGAAGAACAAATATCTACGCCCTCCACTGGACTCTGCTTTTAGTTCTCTCCACTCCACTAAGTTCTTCACAAAACTCGACCTGCGCAACACGTATCACCTGGTTCGCATCCGGGAGGGGACGAATGTAAAACTGCATTCAATACACCCCTTGGACATTTCAAATATTTAGTCATGCCTTTTGGTCTCACCAACGTACCAGCAGTTTTTCAAAACTTGGTAAATGATATCTTACGCAATATGCTGGGCTGCTTTGTTTTTGTTTATTTAGATGACAATTAAATTTTTTTAGCCACACTGGAAGAGCACTTTAAACAGGTCCGGTTGGTCCTACAAAGACTACTTATGAACCGGCTATTTGTCAAGGCTGAGAAATGCCCCTTCCATTCTCCGTCCATCTCTTTTCTGGTGTTCATTTTGGAGAAGGGTCAACTTCGAGCAGACCCTGCCAAGGTTCGGGCTGTGGTCGAGTGGCCCGCTCCCACATCAGGGAAGCACCTTCAAAGGTTCCTAGGCTTTGCAAATTTTTACCGCCAGTTTATACGTATTTTTAGTCAGGTTGCAGAACCTTTGTCTAGGCTAACATCCGCCAAGGTACCTTTTCAGTGGACCCTAGATGCTAATTCCGCGTTCGAGAAGCTTAAATGTCTTTTCACTAAGGCGCCTGTAAATATTCACACTAACCCATCATCTCAATTTTTTGCCGAGGTCGACGCTTCTGACACTGGCGTTGGAGCAGTCCTTTCCAAGCGCTCCGATTCTGACCACAAGCTGAACCCCTGTGCCTCCTTCTCACAACGCCTGACCCCCGCTGAAAGGGATTATGACATTGGCAACAGGGAATTACTGGCAGTCGTGCTGGCCCTTCAGGAGTGGAAGCAGTGGCTGGAGGTTCCATTCATAGTCCACACGAATCACAAGAACCTGGCGTACCTCCGCTCCACACAGAGACTGAACCCCAGACAGGCACGCTGGGCTCTTTTTCTTACCAGGGTCAATTTCACCTTGTCTTTCCGCCCTGGCTCCCAGAATGGCAAACCCGACACTCTCTTCGGACTATATTCCCCACCATCTGAAGAGGCTCCCCTGGACACCATTTTGCCCCCGTCCTGGTTCCTCGGGGCGTTGCAGTAGGCGGTGGAGAAGCAAGTTGCCGAGGCCGTCCAGAACGTTTCTCCTCCAGTGAACTGCCTGGCTGGTCGACTGTTTGTGGTTCCCGGACTTCGTCCCGAGGTTCTGCACTGGGCTCATGAATCGAAGGTTGCTTTCCAATGCGGGGTGGTACGCACCACCTTCCTGCTATCACAGCGGTTTTGGTGGCCCTCTTTTCGGACTGAGGTCAGAGAGCTTGTGGCTGCCTGCGTCGTCTGTGCCCGGAACAAGTCCTCTCTGGCTCCAACATAACTCCTTCACCCCCTACCCACTCCTTCCCGGCCTTGGTCGCATGTTGCCCTGGACTTTGTCACAGGCCTTCCGTCGTCCAAGGACAACATTGTGATCCTGACGATGGTGGACCGCTTTTCCAAGCTGTCTCATTTCGTGGCTCTGCCTAAGCTTCCCTCGGGCCCATCACGTTTTTCGCCTCCATGGCATCCCGCTCGACGTGGTCTCTGACCAGGGTTCTCAATATTCCTCCTGAAAAGCTTTCTGCAAAGCGTTGGGGGCATCCCCAGCTTGTCCTCTGGCACCCATCCCCAGACAAATGGTCAGACGGAGAGGGCCAACCAAGATTTGGAGGCCGCCAATCTTTGTGTATGCCACCAGCCACCGGCCTTATGGGCTTTCAATTTGCCCTGGATCGAGTATGCCCGCAACACCCTCGTCTGCTCGGCCAGGGGACTTTCTGCGGCCGGTGCGGGGGGTGGTACTGTTATGAGCACATTCTCGTCTTTTGTTTTCCCTGCCTTCTCCTGGTAATTTGTTCCAAATCTCCTGCACCTGGCTGGAGGTGAAGCTACTGGTCGTACCTAATTGACGGTCCACCCCTCTACTTAAAATGAGTGCTACCAGCTGTCAGACCCTGGATTATTCCCTCATGTCCTCTTGGCCTACATGCCTTGTGTCTTCTGCAGCTAAACTAAGCCTAACTTTATTTTTGGTGCGCCTAGTAACTTTCTACCTCAGCCTTGTTATTACCTTTTGTCTAAGTTCCCTTTTTCATGGTGCTATCTTCTCACCATTGCTTTGCTTTACTACACGTACAAGTAAAGGACTGAGCTCAACCCACCAGCCTCTTGCCTCTGCATCTGGAGTCCAAACCAGAACCACGGCGTAACAGAAAACTACATTTTCCATAAGGTGACTTATGACTAAAGTATGTTTCCTGATATCTTTTTAAATGTATTTGTTATGTTGATTAATGTCTGTTAATGACATGTTTATCAGGTTGAAGCTACTGAGGAAAAAATAGGACAATTCTTCTTGTTCCACATCATCCATGATCCACCATTGCACTTGTTCTTTCTTCATCTCACACTCGATGGGCACATTGCAAATGCAATATTTATCCAGACACCTGTCTGGATAAATATGTGTTGTTTGGAAGTGGATCCAATTGTTGATGTTTACTGGGTCGGATAAGATGAGAAATGTGAATTTTGTGAGCTCAATCTACACCCTAAGCACCCAGAAGTGATTACTAATGAACACAACAAATGTTTTGGTGACATAAATGTGAAAAATAGGTCAGGGATTAAAAAAAAGGTTGCAGCTTCTTTTACTTGACTTGAGACAAACTATGGGCCTTCAATTTGAACACATGAGAGTAATACAAACTGTACTACAGTAGATCTTCTGTAACATTATCTGTGACTCATAAAGACAAACAAATAAAAATTGTGATTTTTTTTTTAACAGTGGTACATGTGTTCTGTACATTTGACCTGTATCGTCATCCATTTATTTACAGTATTATTACTGAGTTAGAGTGAATTATATGTGTTTTCTGCAGGAAAAACAGCCGATTTTCAGACATTACATTCATTACATTAATGAATAAAAACTAAACATTTAACTTTGAAATACGGAACTACAGTGCTCATTGCTTATTACAGTTGCAAATTAGTAAATAAAAATGTAAAAATGTTTTGCAATGACAAAGCACTGATAAACAGTAAATAATACATAGACTTACAGTACATTCCATGAGTTGTTGCCTATTTTCAAGCACCTTCAGTCCAAACAGTCGCCAGCTGTGTCTGCAAAAGACCATCAAAATGAGATAAGAGATGGACCCATCAAATAGAAAATTACACGGTTTATTCATGTAACTCGTCACACAATCAACATTTTGTACTCACGCTGCCAATTTTCGTGATCCCCTCTGCTTTTTCAGGCAGATGCTGTGGACTATTGGGATATTGAAAATTGGGGGGTTGAAAAATTTGAATAGATAGCGCACCTGTTCCGAATAAGATGAACAAATGTATGCTTCGATTTGGTAAAAAATAAAGGAGGATTTAAATGGCAAAAAAATGCCGGAATAGGAATAATAATTTAAAAAATGATGAAAAATGATGGAGAATTTTATAAGTGCTTTTACACAATTAAATAATATAAAATAAAGTAAAATAGTTTTGCAAAGACACTTACCTGTGACAAATAATACAAAGCAAAGTCAAATAATGAGAAAACCATAATTAATTGAAAAACTTGGACACTTGCTTGTGATGGGATAATAAATAAATAAACTGTGTGGATTTTTTGACAACGGGGAAGGCCAAATGTGTGTTGTTGTTTTTTAAATATCTGTGTTTGTGCGGACATGCCTATAATTGGTTAAATTCTCTTAACACATGTTATTTAAAATGTTGCCAGTACAGTTAATAAAGATGGTGATAGACTCCGCATACTCTACACATAATCCTTTTCATGACCTTTCTATATTGATCTGTCTTAGGATGGCAGGTATGGTAAAAGTGATTGCCACAGCTTTCTCTGCTCATTTATCTATATTAATCACAATCAATCCTCCATTAGACTCAGACTGAGTTTGAAAAAATTGTTCTGACAGGCATACACCCATGCAGCTCTTTGTACGTGCGGTGGCTGTGATGTAGCACAGAGACAGCCAGGCAGCTAATTGAGGGACAGTGAGAGAGACAGAAGTGAAGTAAGCACAGTGATTCATGCAGCCAGCTCGAGCGTACAACGCCGCCGGCTACGGGACAACGCGAGAACATGTTGGTGAAATGTGTGTGTTTGCGTGGGTGTGTGTGTGTTTGTACCTCAAACATTTGTAACATTTTACAAATGTTTTTTTTTCCAAAGTCTGGGCATAGCAGTGACACATCTAGGTTGTCCTGTTCTGGCAGTCAGTGCTCAAGTACATTAAGTGTATCTGAGTTTAAATTTAATGCAGACCTTTTGGTTTATTTGCAATTATGCGTCAATGTAACAGTTTAGGTATATAATAAAAACATTTTTGATTAAATGTATCTTGAAGCGACCCAGACAAAATGACTGCAAAGAGCAGCGATTCTGCTGATTCACTCCAATAGTTTGCTGCCTAAAGAAACAACTTTATGGCTGAATTCTAATCCTTACCCCTAGGCTTTTCACATTCAACAGACTCGAGTCAATACAAATACAGTTTTTAAATGAAACTTATTTATAAGGGAGAAAAAACCTACATGGCCCTGTATGAAAAAGTAATTGCAGCCTAAACCTAATAACTAGTTGGGTCACCCTAACTACTTGCAATGAGTCTTTTACAGCACTGTGAAGGAATTTTGGCCCACTCATCTTTGCAGAATTGTTGTAATTCAGCCACATTGGAGATTTTTCCAGCATGAACCACATTTTTAAGGTCATGCTAAAACGTCTCCATAGGATTCAGGTCAGGACTTTGACTAGGCCACTTCAAAGTCTTTATTTTGTTTTTCTTCAGCCATTCAGAGGTAGACTTGCTGGTATGTTTTGGACCATTGTCCTGCTGCTAAGCCCAGGTTTGTTTCAGCATGAGGTCACAAACAGATGACCAGACATTCTCTTTCAAAATTTTTTGGCAGAAGACGCAGAGAAGCAACAATCACACTACACCCACCATATTTTACTGCTGGTATGATGTTCTTTTTCTGAAATGCCGTGTTACTTTTACACCAAATATAATGGGACACACACCTTCCAAAAAGTTTTAGAAAAACAAAATTTTGTTTTGTCAGACCACAAAGTATTTTCCCAAAGATCTTGGCGATCATCAAGATGTTTTCTGGCAAACCTGAGACGAGCCTTAATGTTCGTTTTGGTGAGAAGTGGTTTTCGACTTTAAACTCTGCCATGCAGGCCGTTTTGCTCAGTGTTTTTTTTATTTGCACATTTAAAGGTGAGGAGAGGAGCTCATTTGATTGGTGAACTTTTGATGTGTTAAACCCAGTTACGGTATGAGGGATGGAGGCCTACCTACCCCAGGCTGCGCATCGCACGAAATTGCATCTAAAACACACCCATTGGCAAGGTCTACGAAATTAGAGCCCTCTATTTAATCACATGCAATGCAGTACATTGTAGTGAAGTGTTTTGCCTGTGAATTATAGCCACCCTAGTCCACCAACAATTTTCATGGTAAGAGATGTTTATTGTATTCAGCTTGCAGTATGGATGGTCAGGAAGTGAGATAAATAAAAATTTTAAACATCATGACCATCTGTGGACAGCACACCACATTATCAAAGTTTATTCAGCTATTGGAATCTAAAACTGTTTCCCTCTCGCCTTATCTTCTCCACTCCGCTGGGGTAACGCCGCACTAGTTTTCTCCAAACTGCACTAACATATTTGGAATCGGTCTGCACATGTGCAGTAACATGTACAGTTACAGGAACAGTCCATTGCACGAGGAGAAGGGAAGCTGTCGGACCTCGCCTGGTAGAGTACACATTTTGATGTAGTTTTAAGCACGTGAACTCTAAGACCATTCAAAAGCTGCAATGTCAATATAGAAAAGTAAAATGCAGAAAAATGTCATTCTGGACTTTCTTACAAGTATCTGAGAAAGAACATCAACGAGAACGTCACTGAGAAAAGGTGGACAAGGCCAAAACAGGGAGATTTTTAAAGCTTGAAATAAAAGTAAGTAGGGTTTATACGTTTGATGATGGTCATAAAGTTTGTTATATTTTTATTTTTATCTCATATGTACATTTCATATTTGTATAAATGTTGTTACAGTGCTGCTTGTAAGCTGTTATTGTTGTTTTGCAATAAATGTCATAGTTTGTAAAAATGTGTTTCTTTTACATTAAAAGGTGTTTTGCTGTAGGCTATAAAATGTAATATTGTAGAAATGTTTGCATCTTACTTTAAGGTATACTATGGTTTCGATGGTGGTTCAACTAAACACCCTCAAGTTACCATGGGTATTTTTCAGCAATCATTGAATTTTGCATAGAAGTCACCCCACATCCATGGGGATTTCATAACAGCACTACATGTGGTGCATTTGGCAGAAAATAACAGTACAGGCAACACAACATGGGTGCATGATTTGACACATTTTGATCTTTATAAGGAATAGAATCAGAATCAGAATCAGAAAAACTTTATTGCCATTGTCAGTGAACAATTCACAAACTAGGAACTTTCTTTGGCGACTCAGTGCAACGTAGTTGCAATAGAAGCTAGCAATAGACTAGCAATAGAAGCTTACACAACCAAATTCCCACAACTTTACATGACTGAATGGCACAACTCCTCTTGGCAGTATTATTCTACATATATATATATATATATATATATATATATTTTTTTTTTTAATGCATGTTAGGTTAATTGGTGACTCTTAATTGTCCATCGGTATGAATGTGAGTGTGAATGTTTGTTTGTCTATATGTGCCCTGCGATTGACTGGCGACCAGTCCAGGGTGAACCCCGCCACTTGCCCAAAGTCAGCTGGGATAGGCTCCAGCTTACCCGCAACCCTAATGAGGATAAGCGGTATAGAAAATGAATGAATGAATGAATATATATTTTATATTTTTTTTATATAATAATAATTTTCTGCGACCCTGATAAGGATAAGCGACATAGAAAATGGATGGATAATTATAATTTTTATTTTTCTCCCCATCTTCCTTCTTTAGAACTTGTAACCAAACATTAGAGCTTTAAACTAGAGGTTCATGGGCTTAGACAACCGAAATAAATGTACCCTAGACATGTTTTTTATTTTCATACACATTTCACTTTGCAGGTACAAAGCACAATGAGAATATGTTGGAACATGCAGTACTGTGGTTCAAATCAAAATAAAGATACAAAAAAGATACATCTGGTGTGGTTGACGAAGGGCTCAAACCACCAAACCAGTAATCCAGTTTATTAGGTATTGATCCAACAGAAAGGAACATGTCAAAATCTTTTCACAAAGTGTGAACACAAACCAAATGAAATGTCTGCACACTTTACTGGAAATCATCCTGCTTGGCTTAAATCCACAAATGTTCTTAATGTTTGCGGTGATAACCACAAGTTAGACTGGGTGGTAGACACACGAGGTGAGAAAACAGCCCTGAAGTCTCTGAAGTTTGGGCTTGCCGTGCCAGCACAGAGAAAGTGGGTCAGTGAGTGCCTCAGACACTTGCTTGGAAGTTTCACAGACTACAGTGCACCATGCCCATGTCGGAAAGACAGATATGGCTGGAGTGGATTGTCACTATCCAAGCAGTCTGGGCACATACGACCTCACTGGGGTACCCAAGGAGATGTAATTCCTTGAAGGTTTGGCAATCACAACCAATTTACATCTGATCAATGATCACAGCACTTTGAAGCATCCCCAACAGCCATCTTAGGGAAATACTCAACATCCTCACAAAACTACAGTCCATGGCTTTGAGTTGTTACCTCCACCAAGGAAAAGGCTATTTTTGGTGTGATGGGTAGGGGTAATTAAGTTGCGTGGAGGTGGTTAAGCAGGATGCGGGCCAGGATCTTTCCGGCGGTGGAGAGGACAGAGATGCCACGGTGGTTGTCGCACGTGTTCCTATTCGCTTTGTGCTTGTAGAAGTGAATGATTAAAGCATCTTTGTGCTCCTGCGGTAGTTTATATTGGAACCACATGGATTTAAACAGGTTTATGAGGCTCTCAGGGAATTTTAGGCCACGTGATAACATATTTCAGCTGATCAGCAGTCAGCTCCCGGTGCTTGATGGCCTTGACAACTTTATCTTCAGTGGGGGTCTTTTAATATTGATTGCATTCTTTATTGTTTTAACCAACATGCCCGGCGGGCACTGCAGGTGGAAAGTAGCTGTAGATAGATCCGGTGTAAAGCATGTCATCTTTATTTGCACATTGTTCTTGTTAAACAAATCCATTCATTCATCCATTTTTTGCCTCTTATCCGAGGGCAGCAGCCAAAGCAGGGAAGCCCAGACTTCCCTCTTCCCGACTACATTGTCGGCAAACAAGGCGGGAAGATATTACCACCTGAGCTGGACGGGCTACTGGAGTGTTAAACGGGTGGAAAGGTTGAGTTGGCTCGGCAAGCTGCACCTGACCTGGACAAAAAGGTAAATGGTACAAGGTATTTGAGAGCACGTGAACTGACGGGCAACATTGGCAATAATCCAGCACTGGCTGGCTGCAACTGAGGTGACCATAAGGACAATCACTAATTAGGGTCATCTGCGGGAGTGGAATCGCTCCGCCCAGCTCAGGAGGAGTCTGCATCTGAAAAGATCAACAAAGGTTGAGTCAGCACAAACCCAAAACACGAATAAGGATGACAAAACTAATAAAAACCTGACCTGTGTCACAGGAGAGTGTGACATCCATAGGTCCATAGTTACGGCCTGCCCCCAGCTTCTATAAAAGCGCATTTGTCATAGCTCCATCCTTTTACAGATACATATGCGCTAAAACTGCAAACACAGACACAACAATGACGCTGTACAGTGTTTTTGTTTACAACCCTAAAGAGGATAGCAGCATAGAAAATAGATGGATGGATAGAATTATTTAGTATTCCGTACATTAGTACCAATACGAAATCTCACTCCGACCTCTGCCACCACTCTCCTACACCTCCGCCAACATCTCCTGTAAACCTGTTTTTATTTCTTATTCAAAACGTATAAACAAAAAGAATCGATGTGGTTTTTAAAGGGCACGGGAACCAATTAATGGGATTTACGTTATTTCTTATGGGGAAAATTGTTCTGTCAAACGAGTAAATGGAGTTAAGAGCTAGGTCTGGGAACAAATCAAAAATTAAAGTCAAGGCATGTGAGATGAACTTGTATTACCCAATTAATTATGATCATTTTTGCAAATCTCGGTTACACGATCAAAGATGTCAATACGTTTGATTAACTGTTACAATTAACCACATCCATATCAGATCCACTGACCACCAATGAGCGGGTGTTTTACAGGGTATGTAAACTCATGAGCACAACTATATACAGTCGTATATTTTTCTTCCCCAGTCTATCAGTTCTCTAAATACAACTCACCTAATTAATAGTATTCAAGGTCTAGCTGTGGAATTCATTAAAATCAAAATCATTAAAATACTTGGAGGTTGCCAGCTCTAAAGCGTGCAGCAGAAGCTCACATACTGGAGGCATGAGAGCATTAATGTCTGAACTGTATACAAGAGAATAAGTACATAAAGTAAGTAGTAAGTTGAGGAAAGTTTCTTTATATAGCACATTTCACAAACTAAGAAAGTCACAAAGTGCTTCACAATCATATTAAAAATCGCAGTATACACATGGTCAATTTAGGGTCAACAGAGTCAATTTAGTTATTGTAAATATGTTATTACTATTATGTAATTACACAAAATATACAGTATGTGGAAATAATACCTGATGTGTTCCATTCCCCAGCCTTGCCACCATCTTTTTCCTCTAATGCTAGTTTAAACTAACGCGCCTGTTTAGTGAGAGGGGTAGCATGGGCGTTGATAGTGACACCCACAGTTAAGTTGAAGATGTGCAATCAACTTATGTGAATTGTTGTAGTGACCTTTCTGATGACAAGACAGTGATTGTTGTCGGCTCCCAAAGAGTGGAAGGAGCTAGTGAGTTGTTTTTTGCTCCAGTGTTTGTGGGGGGCCAATCTGTTTTGAGAGGGATGCTTGATTCAGGGAGCATGTCATGCACACTCAATGTGGAGGCGGAGTCAAAACTTAGAGCTGCTGGTGTTCTTCCTAGCCCTCAGCCTGTGCCGGAGTAGGTGGTTCTTGTTGGGTGTGGTGGCCTTATGACACAACGCAGGTGCATCTATGACCTTGAAATCGACATTTATGGGTCTGAGTTTATTGTACCGACATTACTTGTTCCAGGGCAGAGAGTTGAGCTTTGTTGGGAGCAACATCATAAGACCCTTGATACGGTCAATGAGGTCTGATGACAAGTATTGGGAGCTTGTTTGCTCTAAGACCTCCGATCCTTATTGTGAACGGTTTCTTGAATTGCTGAGTTGTATTACTCGTTGGTCTGGTCCAGAATTGCCTGACAGAATTGGCACGGTTAAGTTGAGGTAGGCTGTCACACTGGTGCTGCAGGGGGAATCTCTAGTCCAGTATGTGGGGGAAGTTACCAAGAGGCACTCCTGTGTCACCTGGGGCCACTGTGATTGTGCAGCCCACCTTTTCACGTTCAACCCCTAAAGATGTAATTGTTGGACGGGCTGTGACACCCAGATGGGGTGATCGTGGGGTCCCAATGAAGATCCTGAACCCAACCAACAAACATGTGACACTGCGCCGCAACGCAAAGATCGCAGATGTGTTTCCATGTGTCGCTATTGAGGATCTCCACTTGTCTTTGTGTGTGTAGGCCGCTGGCTGGTCAGGGAGATGATCCAGTTCTCAAATCAAAGGCCATGTCAGCAGCTTAAGGAGTGTGGACTAACAGATGTCGACCTTGACGGCTATGAGGTATCAGAGGAATGGAAACGGTGGCTGGCTGAAATTGTTCTCGCTTACCAAGATGTCTTTTCCAAGGACAAGCTGGACTTTGAAGAAGCATAAGAGTTTGTCCACCGATTTCACCTCACTGATGATCGCTCCTTCAGGCTTCCCTATCGTTGTGTCCCTCCTGCTCACTACCATAAACTAAGAGAGGTTCTATTAGAGATGGAGTTGAAAGGCATCATCAGTAATTTGGTCAGTGAGTATGCCTCACCGCTGGTCCTCGTCTGGAAAAAGTCGGGAAAGCTAAGGATCTGCACTGACTTTTGCTGGCTTAACGCCAAGACATTAAAGGATCATTAAAGGACAGTCTGACTGTCTTCCGCCCTTGGTGGAAATGCCTTTTTCAGGTGTGTTTTCAGCCAGACTCCCGAGCCTTTAGTTAGGGCCCCACTTGAGAGTGTTAAGACTTCTGCCCCGCTGGAGCTTGGTGTATTGATTTTTGGTCAGCTGAAGACAGTTACAACAAATCTGTGGATGTTTTTCTGGTCACTGATCATTTCACAAAATTGGCACATGCTTTCCCTTGTCAAGGTCTGACAGCTAAAAGAGTGGCCAAGAAGTTGTGGGACCACTTTTTCTGTATCCATGGATTCCCCCAAAGCGTCCACTCTGACCAGGGTGCAAACTTTGAAAGTGAGCTGATTGCTGAGCCCTTGATGCTGTCAGGAGTTGACAAGTCTCAGACTTCCCTCTACCATCCCATTGGAAATGGTGGCACGAAGCAGTTTAACCGCACACTGGGCAACATGTTGAGGTCTCTGCCGCTTCGCTCTAAGTAGAAATGGCCACAGATAATCCAGACCATGACTTTTGCATATAATTGCACCGTGCATGATACAACTGGTTTTGCACCTTTTTATCTAATGTTTGGGAGAATCCCAAGGCTGCCACATCGTGAAGAATGTGCTTCATGACGTGAACGTGTGCGACTATGATGCTTATGTTAAGTCCCTTTTGGAAGACCTGCACTGTGCCATGACACTTGCCCAGAAGAACTGCACGACTGAACGGAAACATCAATGTGACCAGTATAACAAAAGGGTCTAAGGTAAACCTCTTTGACCTCTTCGACCAGGTGCTGCCGGCAAACAATGGTATCAAGCTGTCAGACAAGTGGCTGCCTGTCATACACACTGTAGTGGCTTCAAAACCTGCCATGCACATCTATCTACCCTCAATGCTAACTGCCTTGTTGCAGTGTTACCTCCATCGCACCCAGCACCCCCAGATTGCTTGCCAAAACCGGTCCCTGCCAATATACCTCAAGTATCAGATGCAGGTGGTCGACTTACCCCGCGGTTTGGGAAAGTCATTAGACCAGTATGCCGCTGAATCGAGTCCATGGCTCAACTTGAGTCATTAATAGGAGTTGAGCCAGGACAGCGTCATGTTATTCATGTGTGAATTGTGACCCTGAGTGGGAAGTTATGTTGTGCCACGGCCATGTTACGGGTCTGTGTTGCAAGATTGATCCCCCCCCCCACCCACCCGCGTTGTTTGGCATGTGTATGTGTGGTGTATATGGCACCTCACCTTGTCTGTACTGTATTGAGTATTGTGAGTCTTGCTAGGCTCCGAGCAAGTCTCTCTTTCTCTTATCCTTTTAATGGGTAGCTTATGTTGCTGGTGTATTTTTGGTGAGTTTTGCATGGCTATGGTTAATAAAGATTGTTGTGTGGGCCGGAATTTTGTGTAACTCTAGGGGGGTGAGTGTAACAGGGTCAATTTAGTTATTCCATTCCATTTTCTTCCACTAATCTGGGTACAGTCCACCTGGTTCCGACTGAGAACCATGGTCTCGGATTTGGAGGTGCTGAGTCTCATCCCAGAAGCTTCACACTCAGCTGCAAACTGCTCCAGTAAACACTGAAGATCACAGCCTGATGAGGCCATAAGGACCACATTGTCTGCAAATAGCAGAGACGAGATCCTAATGTCACCAAGCTGGACTCCCTCAACGCCTTGACTGCGCCAAGAAATTCTGTCCATGAAGATTATGAACAGAATCAGTGACAAAGGCCAAGGCCGAGTCTACAAAACACATGTATTAGGCAAACTCCCATATACCTTCCAGTACCCTTGCAAGGGTGTAGAGCTGGTCCAGTGTTCCGCGACCGGGACGAAAACCACATTGCAACTCCTGTAACCGAGGTTCGACTAACGGTCGTACCCTTCTCTCCAGCACCCTGGAGTAGACTTTCCTAGGGAGGCTGAGGAATACGATCCCCCTATAGTTGGAACACACCCTTCGGCCTTTTTAAAAATGGGGACCACCACCCGGTCTACCAGTCCAGAGGTACTGTTTCCGACTTCCATGCAATGTTGTAGAGGCGTGTCAACCAAGACAGTCCTCCAACATCCAATTTAGTTATTGTAAATATGTTATTACTATTATATAATTACACAAAATATATGTGGAAATAATACCTGATGTGTTCATAGTGTCATGTCAACATCTTTCACTGTGTACCCCCCACTGCTCTAATTAGTGTGACACCTCTCATTGTATGTTTGAGCCACGCCTTTCTACTTCTCTTTTGTTCTTGATCTCCATGTGAGAGGTAAGCGTCCATAAGGCTACAAAAATGTGTTCTTTAATTTAGAACTTTAATTATTCTTTCTTGCCATGTGTCATTCTGATTTTTAGGGGCACGCTCATTCTACACATTGTGACTGTATCGTCTTTTTGTAACATTTATCAGAGTAAAGAAAGTGCAACTGCAGCAACTCTGTATCAGTCGTCACTCGAACAACGTCATCCACAAAGCAGAGAGATAAACACCACCGGTTACACACGGAATTGAAAGAGCCTGAATAAAGCAACACAGTCACATAAGCCCAGTCAGAATGCTTTAACAAATACATATGTTTTAAGTTGGGTTTTAAAAGCATTAACACAGTCTACTGAATGCAAACAAAGATGAAGATTACTCCAAAGCCTTACCTAAAGGGAACAAATACAACACAGTGCAGGACCTAAAACAGAACTTTGAGGGACTCCCTGCAGCAGTTCTGAGGAATCGGACTCTACTTTGTTTGCTGCGTCACTAAAGCTACTACCAGATACATATGAAGCAAACCTATGTAAGACTGACCCTCACAAACCTCCATAATGTTTCAGCCTTCACAACAGGATCTAGTGGACCAGAAGGACCAAGAGAGTGCACTTCCCTGAGTAGCAGAGGGGGTTGTTAATCAGTTTCAGCTGCTTTGTTGTTAATGAAATCAACAACAGGTGCATCAAAGGGGCAACAATGAGACATACCCCAAAACAGGAATGGTTTCACAGGTTGCGGCCAGGGACTCTTCATCTCTTTTGGCTGATTTTTACTGACTGACTTTCTACTGCTGTAGTTTTTCCATTTGGCTTGGTTCAACATCTCTGTTGATAGCATGGTGCGGTACCTGGACGCTACAGAGGTTGCACATGTAGTCCAACTCCTCCAGGATGGCACATCAGTATGTACTGTTGCAAGGTTTGCTGTGTCTCCCAGCCCAGTCTCAAGAGAATGGGGGAGATTCCAGGAGACTGGTAGTTACTGCAGGAGCGCTGGACAGGGCCGTAGGCCCGACCTCATGTGCCATCCGGCACCACTAGGTTGCTCCTCTGACTGTCCAGGAGCTCAGTGATGCCCTGGTCCACATCTCAAATCCTCCCAGATGATCTGGTAGATCTGGTATTCTCCACCATTTTGTTAGATGAAGACACAAGATCCCTTAGATAAAGTCTGCGAACTTCGAGTTTAGTGGTTTTCTATGCGCACTCCATTTTTTGGCATAATCTCTTAAGACTTAAGGCAGGGGTGTCAAACTGAATTGCACATTGGGGTCGAAACTCAAAGAACACTTCAGGTCGCGGGCCGAACTTGAAACTTTTATTAAACACAATGAAACTTCTTTTTTTTTTTTAAACATGAACATTAATAAAGCCAAACAGGAAAGAATCCAGGATTGATTAATTGAAACTTATATTACAGTATTTTGCACTCCATAAAAATACCTCGTCAAAATTTCACTACTGAGAAAAATGTTTCAGGCCATAAACCCTGAAAAATACATAAAAGGTAGTGCTTTTAAGTAAACATTCAATCAACAGCAAATCAAAACATTCATGCATTGCTGCATTTGTCTCTCCCATAAGAGCAGCTTCGCTTGAAATGCCTTCACTGCATCACACGTCAGTGATCATGTGGTCACGAAGATTTAAACTGCTGAGATTTGTTATGTCAGCCAGAAATGCCAACTCACATTTTCAATTTTCATTCTGCAAAATCTTTTCCTTTACTGTCCATAAACGGACAGATTTCCTTACAGAGGACTCTGAATCTATTTCCTGCAAGAAATACTGAAACTGCCGATGATTGATGCCTTTTGTCGTATTAAGTGGACAGTTTGCGTTACAGTGCTCATTACATGTTCTTTTTTTAGGACTGTACACCACAGCGTTTCTTGGTCCATGATGCAGTAATATACTTTTAACTCACCAGTACGCTATTCAACCTGCGTCTTTGCCCGCATCCTTCCCACAAATACACTTTTCCCTCGCACGTCGCCGGTGCTCCATCTGTTGTCGTTCCAAGGGCAGTTTCATGTCAGTTACACTTTGACATACATTTACAAAAGTTTTTGCTTCTTTCAATCAGCTGTGTTGCTAAATCAGTGGCCAGCTCATAGTAACCGTATTTCTACTCAGGCATACATTGTCCAACATTTTTTGTCTGGACATAAGACATCAAACACCTTCATAAAACAGATCTTCGGAAACTCTCCCTCTGTAAATCTCCTCTGCCACAATAAAACTTGCTATTACCGTAGCTTCACTTTGAGATTTCCCTCAGGTAAAAAATGTCTGCTGAGGTGTCAGATTCTTCTTTAACTCTTCTACTTTCTGGAGCTTCTGCGCTGTGTTCAGTTTTTTCAACTTACCCTCGTGTTTTGTCTGCAGTGCCGTTGTGGATTAAATTCCTTAAATACAGCAACATTAGCTCCACAAATAAGACATATAGGTTTGCCAGCAATATCAGTAAACATATACTCAGCCTACCATCGTTTTTTAAAGTTTCTGTTTTTGGGGTCCATTTTTCTCTTCGCTATTGTTTGGGGCTAACCGTTACTTTCAATTTGGTGCTCCAGAAAAGACCCTCCATTTGATTGGTCCGGGACTGTCTCCGGCTAGCGCAGCTGGCAAGCTGCATTAGAGGATCTGTAGTTTATATTTGTTATCAGTGCTTCATATTGCTGGGCCATTATTAATTACAATATAAAATCATCTCGCGGACCGGATATAGTTGTATGCCGGGCCGTATTTGGCCCATGAGCCAGAACTTTGACACCCCTGACTTAAGGTGTCCTATTTGTCCAAGGGAAGATTTTTCTATTTGTTGACCTTGTCACTTTAACTAGGTCTATATGATACATTATTGTTTCGCAGTCAGTATTAAAACAATGCATAAAATTGTCCACATTGAGGTAATCCATGAGTGAAACAGTCTGTCAGAAGTATTTGCAGTGATAACACGCCTCTGGGACCTAACTTCTGACAGCTTGGGCTCCACAAAATGCAGTTCAAATAAAACAAGACTATGATCACTCAAATGGTCATCATTTACAGACAACTTTGAAATGTCTAGACCGGGTGAAAAAACTAAGTAAACAAAGCATGGAGAAATCATATGTAAAATTACATACTGTCACTTAATTTAAATGAATATAGTACATTACATACTAAACTTAACATTATGATTTTTGCATTTTAATTTTTAACAATGTACTGGAACTTTTCAGTAGGCAGAGCAAAAGGACGCAATGATTGGCCTTTGTTAGGAGGAAGAGCTTGATGAGACATAACCGAGATAACCAATGGGAGGGTAGCTTCTTCTTTTTTGGTTTTATGGCAGTTGGTATCCATCGCTTTGGTGCATTACCGGTCAGGGCAGCTTGTATGGTGGTATTGTACATTCATTATGTGCTACAGGTGTTGGGCGGCAATTCAGATTTTGGTTTTCATATTTTGTATATTTTTTCATTTAATAGGACAAACATTTCTTCCAAGCCTGTTTCGTATTATGAATTTTTTATATAATGACATTTTCTTAAGTTGAGGTTCCACTGTATTTTCAAAAAGGGAGGTGTTTGTGCAACACTAAACTATGTTGATGTGTTGTTAGGCTCTATGCTTCATTGTGTTTATCTAATGCAACAGTGGATTTAAAAAATACAGCCGTTTTTTCCGCATCGTGAGCACCCACTGATGCAAGCACTGCTGGGACTGAGCTCCACCAGCTGCTAAGACAGTTGGATG
This sequence comes from Oostethus manadensis, assembly GCA_024372805.1. Classification (NCBI taxonomy): domain Eukaryota; kingdom Metazoa; phylum Chordata; class Actinopteri; order Syngnathiformes; family Syngnathidae; genus Oostethus; species Oostethus manadensis. The sequence continues at coordinate 358,782 of QODF01000132.1, read as the reverse complement.
ATGCTGCAGAGAGAAAACAACGTGAGAACATGGCTGAAATAAACAAATGAGTCAAAAAAATATGCAAAAGCCAAAGGTCACAAATCTAATGTGTTTAGGAGTGTTTTGAAAAGACGCATGTTCTGAGGTGTTAGTGACGTTCTCTGCAAGTAAGAATTTGTCAAACAAGAAGCCTATTACTAGAACAGACGTTCAGTGGCACTGTATGTTTATTCTCCTGAAAGGGGAACCGGTGAGGGTGACGTCACAACGCATGACGCACAGGCTACAGTGGCTTCAAGCTAAAACGATATAAAAATGTAATGCGAACACATTGAATAGGGAATAGTGTTGAATACTTTCATTGTGTCTGTTGTGTATAAAACACAATCTGATCAGCCCGTTTGTGAGATACCATTTTGTGACTTGCAAAAGTGTGTCACAAAGCCAATGAAATAAATACTTAAACTTACACTTAAATACCTTATCTTCTGTGATTTACAAAGTATAACACCAAAATGTACTTTCTGACTTAAATCTAATTTATTTATTAATAGAAAGGCCAAATCAAACATTCATTCATTTTCTGTACCGCTTATCCTCAGTAGGGTCACGGGGGATGCTGGAGCCTATCCCAGCTGGCTTTGGGCGAGAGGCGGTGTACCCCTTGGACTGGTCGCCAGTCAATCGCAGGGCACATATAGACAAACAAACATTCACACTCACATTCATACTCTAATGGACAATTTAGAGTCGCCAATTAACCTAACATGCATGTTTTTGGATTGTGGGAGGAAACTGGAGTACCCGGAGAAAACCCACACACGCACGGGGAGAACATGCAAACTCCACACAGAGATGCCCAACGGAGATTCGAACCCTGGTCTTCCAGATCTCCTGACTGTGTGGCCAATGTGCTAACCACTCAGCCACCGTGCGGCCAAATCAAACATTTATTTAAAAAACAGATAAAAAATTATGTACATTTTACAATAGAGATTTTGGTAAACAATGGCATGAAATATAGCAAAAAGTGATATTTTCTTGTAGTTATTTTTGTCAAGAACTGAAACCAAACAACTTTTTTTCAATATGCAATTGTGTATTCTGATAAAGTCCAGATTATTGACAAAGTTCTTGTTTTGTTATTCAATAGCTCTTTTCCATAACCCAGACCCAGGGTTAATGATATCAGAGAAAGAAATGTACATAAAACAAAGTGGGATCTTCTTCCTTTATGTGTTTGACAGGAACAGGAAACTGCACTTTATCACTGTACTGCAAACCTGCATACCCTACCTCTGTGTGTGTGCGTGTGTGTGCGCGTGTGCGTGTGTGTGTGTGTGTGTGGTGGCACATGGTGACACACATCCAGTCACTCCATCGAAACATATAAACAATGTATGTAAAAAAAAAAAAGGCTGTAGCGTGGGTAGTGTGTCTTTTCAGCATGGCATGTATAAAAGAAACAAATTCAATCACTACTTAAGTTTAAAAAGCTCCACACTGTGAGACCATAAAAACAGAACACCCCCTGTTTCATAACGGTCTCAGGCAATACCTATAAAGTGAAGCTACGACTTTTATTCTCATAAAGTTACGGCTTTACTCTTGTGATATTGCAGGCTTTTTCTCGCGAATGTAACACGTTATTGTCGTAAATTTCTGACTTTTTTTCTCGACATGTGATGATTTTAATACTCTATTTTTACAGGCATTTCCTGAGACAGCTATAAACACAGGAGACTTGTGTGGACTTTGGCCTGGGTCAAAGGTTAAGGTTATTAAGGTTATTATAAAATTACGACTTTTAGTCTCGTACTATTACTACTTTTTTTCTCGTAAAACTACGACTGTCGAAATCTTAGTTGTTGTTTTTTTTATGTGGCCCTAATATGCCGTCGTACCTGACATAAAGTGTTTTTAGATGTGAGCCATCCCTCATTTTGTTTGAACTGCTAGCTAAAATTTGGGCTAGGAATTAGGTCAGTAGCATCATAGCTATTTCATTTATCTTATATAGAGTGGATTGTGAAGAACTATAACAGAAACAACATCCAGCTAAAAGCACAAAATGTATACAGAACCAGCATACATCTGGTGTTCCCATACCCCATTCTTCCAACATTAATATCCATTTACATAAAATTTGATGTACATGTCAAAGTTGCATGTGGAATCATTTATCACAAAAGGGATTTACATCCCAACTAAACATAAACCTTTTTTTACCTGTGATTAAATGCGATTAATCATGAGTTAATCATGGACAAATTGTGATTAATCGCGACCTAATATTTCAATCGATTGACATCCCGATAATAAATATATTTTTGAAAAAACGTTATAGGTTATAGAGTAAGGCAGCAAAATCTGAACCAAAATATGGCAAGGGATGATTTTATTACCGAAAAGGAAAGCAGTCCGAATTCTTTGTCCTGGATGGTCAATACAACACAATTAACCATACTTGGTGAAAGAGACTAATGTGGCTAAAGTGGTAAAAACTGTACTGTGCAAAAACACTTATGTTTATTGCCTTATATACAGTGAATTTCACTGCTATTATAATATTCATTCATTATCGTCGATTGTTTAATTTCCATACGTTTTCTCATGACATTTAAGAATGTTAACATATTATTTTAAGAATTGTCCATACGCAAAAGAAGGCATGGCATTGACTATGACGCTATTCTCCTGATGATGAAGTACATTAGCATAAAAGTCAATTGAAAGCTGACGCTATTGTTACAATACTGAATATGTGCACTTGCACATTTTGTCTTGGGAATAGTTTTTGCAGCATATTCATACAAGCTTGCATGAGTGATTAAAAAGTACCAGATCAAATTCCTTGAGTGACGATGGTTAAGTTGCAGAAGGGGCAGCATTTATTTTTGGCATGTGTTATATTTGAACACTGTCATCTCCTGGCATTGCATTGACAAGATGACAGTGTAGCGCACATTTTCTCCTGCAGGGGAGTGTATGCGGGTGTGTGTGTGCGTGTGTGTGTGTGCGCGTGTGCGTGCGTGCGTGCGTGCGTGTGCTTGTGTGTCTGCAGACAGCAAAGCCAAAAGGTAAAGGAACACTAATGTCTTTCCTACTCAATAACAAGAGACTAACAAGAAGAATACCAATCACTTGTCTGTAACTGTAACAGTCCCTGTCATTTGCAAATAATGTTTTTAATGTAACTATGTATGTATAATTATCATATAAAAGCATTGGCCATGTGAAATACAGTAAATTATAATTGTCCTGGAGTGAACATAGTATATTTTCTATTATATTAAGAAACACACACAGTGATTCACTTTATCATGTTTTTTCAAGATAAATACATTTATAAATTATTGCTGTTTTGTAAATTAATATCACCTATTTTTAGTCAGAACATGTGCATGCAAATTTTACACATTCTTGGCCTAATTAAAAATGTCCAAGCACAAAATGTCTAAATGACGAAAGATAGAAATATATGTGTCATTCAGAAGACACATAGAAACACATGAATATTCATGTAGTATTCTACACTGCTCACGAGGTGTCAATAATGTTGCTGGTATGGTTTTTGTATTGTGTAGTGCTAAACTGCTGTTTAGAGTGTGGCCAGTAAAGGGCTGTGATATTTTGGGTTAGAGTATGCTATGTTTTATGTTTTGTTTTTTTAATGTTATGTCTAGTATGTCTTATTTTCTGTTGCTATGTCAACTATACTGGGGAATATGAGTGTAAAGTTGACTACAGGGATAGTATTTCGTATCAAGATGACAATAACAATGTTGAAAAAATACTTAAAATACTTATAAACAGGTTTTCTATGCTGTAACTGCAAAAATATTCCATTCCAACACTTTCACTTATTCTCCCTGATACCTCCGTGAATCACCACCTTATTGTGGTGGAGGGGTTTGAGTGCCCAAGTGATCCTAGGAGCTATGTTGTCGGGGGGCTTTATGCCCCTGGTAGGGTCTCCCAAGGCAAACAGGTTCTAGGTGACGGGCTAGACTAAGAGTGATTCAGAAGACCCGAATGAAGAACAACAAGAGGAGTGACCGCATCTTGCCCGGACGTGGGATACCGGGGCCTCACCCTGGAGCCAGGCCTGAGGAGGGTCTTTCAGGCGAGTGCCTGGTGGTCAGTCCTTTACCCGGGGGGCCTGGGCGGGCCCAGCCCGAAGAAGCCACACGGGAACTTCCCACCGCAGACCCACCACCTGCGGCGGCAAGCATAAGGGTCCGGTGCAATGGGATTTGGGCAGTGATCGAGGGCAGGTGTCCAGGCGACCTGGTCTTCGGCGGCCAAATCTGGTTCTTGGGACATGGAATGTCACTTCTCTGGTGGGGAAGGAGCCCGAGCTTGTGGAAGAGGCGGAGACATTCCTACTAGAAATAGTCGGACTCACCTCAACCCACAGTTTGGCTCTGGAACCAAATTCCTTGAGAAGGGCTGGACCTGTTTCTACTCTGGAGTTCCTGCAGGGGAGAGGCGGCAAGCAGGTGTGGGCTTATTAATAGCTCCCCGGCTTGGCGCCTCTGTGCTGGAGTCATCCCCGGTAAACGAGAGGGTTATTTCCCTACGCCTTAGGGCTGGGGAAAGGGTCCTGACTGTGTTTTTGTGCGTACGCGCCGAACGGCAGTTCAGAGTACCCAGCCTTCTTGGAGTCTATCAGAGGGGTTCTGGAGAGCACCCCAGCTGGTGACTCCATGGTTCTACTGGGAGACTTCAACGGCAATGTGGGCGACGACAGTGTGACTTAGAGGGGCGTGGTTGGGAGGATCGGCCTCCCTGACCTGAACCCGTGCGGTGTGTTGTTGCTGGACTTCTGTGCGAATCACAGTTTGTCCATAACAAACACCATGTTTAAACATAAGGATGTCCATAAGTGCACTTGGGACCAGGACACCCTTGGTAGCAGGTCAATGATCGACTTTGTGGTCGTATCTGTCACGATACGCTCGGCTAGCTCGGCGCGGCATGGCGAGAACCCCGGGGAAGAAGCAAGCAGGACGTCAGCCAGGTAAGGTGCAGGAATCTTTTAATAATCGTGTAGGCTGCGAAGCAGCGGAAAAAACATAAAAAGCAGGTCCACACGAACACGACGTCCAAATGACAATGACCCGACAAACGATTGGCACACACACCTGAACATAAATAGCAGGGCCTACAAACGAGGAACTGGTGCGTGTTATTAACAGCGAACAACATGAAACTAGGAAAATAACACAGGAACTCTAACTCGAAACCAAAACCAAAACAGTCACGCGAACAACACCTGGATCGTGACAGTATCATCAGACCTGCGTCCGCATGTTCTGCACATGAGGGTGAGGAGAGGGGCTGAGCTCTCAACTGACCACCACCTGGTAATGAGTTGGATTAGATGGCGGGAAAGGATGCCGGACAGACCTGGTAGACCCAAACGCGTAGTGAGGGTGTGCTGGGAACGTATGGCAGAGTCTCCCGTTCGCCGAGTCTTCAACTCTCATCTCCGGCAGAACTTCGCCTGCATCTCGAGGGAGGACTGGGATATCGAGTCCGAATGGGCCGTATTCCGTGCCTCCATTGCTGAGGCTGCCAGTTGTAGTTGCGGCCGCAAGGTGGTCGGTGCCAGTCGTGGTGGCGAGCCCCAAACCCGANATGTCTTTCCTACTCAATAACAAGAGACTAACAAGAAGAATACCAATCACTTGTCTGTAACTGTAACAGTCCCTGTCATTTGCAAATAATGTTTTTAATGTAACTATGTATGTATAATTATCATATAAAAGCATTGGCCATGTGAAATACAGTAAATTATAATTGTCCTGGAGTGAACATAGTATATTTTCTATTATATTAAGAAACACACACAGTGATTCACTTTATCATGGTTTTTCAAGATAAATACATTTATAAATTATTGCTGTTTTGTAACAGCTATTTTTAGTCAGAACATGTGCATGCAAATTTTACACATTCTTGGCCTAATTAAAAATGTCCAAGCACAAAAGTGTCTAAATGACGAAAGATAGAAATACAAGTAATTCAGAAGACACATAGAAACACATGAATATTCATGTAGTATTCTACACTGCTCACTAGGTGTCAATAATGTTGCTGGTATGGTGGTGTATTGTGTAGTGCTAAACTGCTGTTTAGAGTATGGCCAGTAAAGGGCTGTGATATTTTGGGTTAGAGTATGCTATGTTTTATGTTTTGTTTTTTTAATGTTATGTCTAGTATGTCTTATTTTCTGTTGCTATGTCAACTATATATGAGTGTAAAGTTGACTACAGGGATTGTATTTCGTATCAAGATGGCAATAACAATGTTGAAAAAATACTTAAAATACTTATAAACAGGTTTTCTATGCTGTAACTGCATAGAAAACAATTTCATTTATTCTCCGTGATACCGCCGTGAATCACCACCTTATCGTGGTGGAAGGGTTTGAGTGCCCGCGTGATCCTAGGAGCTATGTTGTCGGGGGGCTTTATGCCCCTGGTAGGGTCTCCCAAGGTAAACAGGTTCTAGGTGACGGGCTAGACTAAGAGTGATTCAGAAGACCCGAATGAAGAACAACAAGAGGAGTGACCGGATCTTGCCCGGACGTGGGATACCGGGGGCCTCACCCTGGAGCCAGGCCTGGGGGAGGGGCTCGCAGGCGAGTGCCTGGTGGTCAGGCCTTTACCCGTGGGGCCTGGCCGGGCCCAGCCCGAAGAAGCCACACGGGAACTCCCCCCCCCATAACAAACACCATGTTTAAACATAAGGATGTCCATAAGTGCACTTGGCACCAGGACACCCTAGGTCGCAGGTCTATGATCGACTTTGTGGTCGTATCATCAGACCTGCGTCCGCATGTTCTGAAAATGAGGGTGAGGAGAGGGGCTGAGCTGTCAACTGACCACCACCTGGTAATGAGTTGGATTAGATGGCGGGAAAGGATGGCGGACAGACCTGGTAGACCCAAACGCGTAGTGAGGGTGTGTTGGAAACGTATGGCATAGTCTCCCGTTCGCCGGGTCTTCAACTCTCATCTCCGGCAGAGCTTCGCCTGCATCTCGAGGGAGGACTGGGATATCGAGTCCGAATCGGCCGTATTCCGTGCCTCCATTGCTGAGGCTGCCAGTTGTAGTTGCGGCCGCAAGGTGGTCGGTGCCAGTCGTGGTGGCAAGCCCCAAACCCGATGGCGGACACCGGGGGTTAGGGCTGCTGTCAAGCTGAAGAAGGAGTCCTATCAAGCATGGATGGCTTGCGGGACTCCCGAAGCAGCTGACAGGTACCGGCAGAACAAGTGGCACGCGACTGTGTCCCTCGTGGTGTCCTGTGGGGGGTGCTCCGGGAATACGGGATTGGTGGCCCGCTACTACGTGCCATTCGATCCTTGTACAATCGAAGCTGGAGCCTGGTTTGCATTCCCAGCAGTAAGTCTAGCTTGTTTCCGGTGAACGTTGGCCTCCGCCAAGGCTGCCCTTTGTCACCGATTCTGTTCATAATCTTCATGGACAGAATTTCTAGGCGCAGTCAAGTTGTTGAGGGAGTCCAGCTTGGTGACCTTAGGATCTCGTCTCTGCTATTTGCAGACGATGTGGTCCTTATGGCCTCATCAGGCTGTGACCTTCAGCGTTTACTGGAGCGGTTTGCAGCTGAGTGTGAAGCTTCTGGGATGAGACTCAGCACCTCCAAATCCGAGGCCATGGTTCTCAGTCGGAAACGGGTGGACTGTACCCTCCGGGTTGGGAGTGAGGTCTTGCCTCAGGTGGAGGAGTTCAAGTATCTCGGGTTCTTGTTCACGAGTGAGGGAAGGTTGGAGCGTGAGATCGACAGACGGATCGGTGCAGCATCTGCAGTAATGCGGTCGCTGTACCGGACCGTCGTGGTGAAGAGAGAGCTGAGCCGGAAGGCAAAGCTCTCTGTTTACCGATCGATCTACGTTCCCACCCTCACCTATGGTCATGAGTTATGGGTCATGACCGAAAGAATGAGATCGCGGATACAAGCGGCGGAAATGAGTTTCCTTCGTAGGGTGGCTGGACTCACCCTAAGAGATAGGGTGAGGAGCTCGGCCATCCGGGAGGAGCTCAGAGTAGAGCCGCTGCTCCTTCACATCGAGAGGAGCCAGTTGAGGTGGCTCGGGCATCTAGTCCGGATGCCTCCCGGGCGCCTCCCTGGTGAGGTGTTTCGGGCATGCCCAGTCGGGANGGAAGGATTATGTCTCACAGCTGGCCTGAGAACGCCTTGGTGTCTTCTCGGTGGAGCTGGAAGAGGACGCCGGAGACCGGGAAGTCTGGACTTTCCTACTGAGACTTCTGCCCCCGCGACCCGGACCTGGATAAGCGGAAGAAAATGGAATGGAATAAACAGATTTTCTATGCTGTAACTGCAAAAATATTCCATTCCAACACTTTCACTTATCACAACTGGGTAATATGCAGGTAATATACAAATGTATATTAAAAGTTAAATTGCAAAAATAAAAATGCACCATAATAAAAATGTGTCTTCTCTAACAATGTGTAAATGAACACTGGTGGCACTGTAAGAGAAAATGAAAGCAATGAATTTATTATTGTGGTATGAGAAAAGTTTCTACTATTTTGGCTGAAGGATTTAGCCATATATAACAGGGGCAAAATGTTCTCTGTTTCTTCAATGCACTGAAGATAAATCAATTCAGTGACATTGTTTGCTCTTTTACCAGGATGTAAGCCGGCAATGTCTAAAGAAATGTTTCAAGTATGTGCCTGTGCACACTGTTGACAACATCTATCAGCATCACACCTTTGTTTGAGTCTAGTACATAGAGCTATGGTTATTGGGTTTTTTCAAGAAAAACCCCCAGCATGCATGTTAAAAATAAAAAAGGTCATTCAATGTGCGATATCTTAGTGTTTCGATGAGTCATGCCCATGTGGTTGTGAGTCATTGCTTGCAAAGCAGGACACTGAAACTAAAGCACTAAAATGCATTTTTGGTACTATTAACTGTATTAGCTCCTATACCTACTTTATGCTGTTTTAGCTGCAGTAGTAGCGGCAATCAATACAATTGCATAAAAACCCCGACGCAGTCAAAATTGTGGTAAGTATGATGGTAAGTAGTGCTTCAGCGCTTCAAGGTGCTCGGCGATTTAACACCGTTACCTCATTCACCTCCTGACGACACTGTATCAGCAGCACCTTGGGGTTCAGCACATGATCGAGGATACTTCGTCATGGTCATGAGAGTATAGATAATTGAACCAGCAACTATTAGGTTGGGAAATGACCCACTCTACCACCTAAGCCATACCGACCCCATATAATGATGCAACTGTAGCACCTGCGTTGCTCTAATGCAGTGGCTAATGTAGGGTAAGCAATACTACAAGTGTAATGTACTGTGGTAAATACAGAGTGAAGTCTAGGGTTCAGCTCTAGGAGGGAGAGGCAGGAGAATGAAAATAGATTTATAGTATTGTGTATTATGAAAATTAAGAATAACCATAACCATGTGCAAATATTTACTGTGAGAAAACAACCAAAAGTAAAGTGAATGACCATTCAAGATAAACATACACACACACAAAAAAATTTTAAATATTCAGTGCACTATTTAGACATTTTGATGTGCAATGAATTCTGGCAAAAACTGCCCCTCTAGCAGCACCAATTTATAGCATCATTTACACAAAAATGCCAGCCCCCCCACATTTCAAAAGGGAAACCATCGTCTGGGTTTAAATGGGGGCTCCAAAGGGAGATAGTCCAAACGGGATTATTGTAGACAACTGCTTGTGATAGATTTTGTAGGGCAAGGGCAAAGTTTGAATGAGGGTAGTTTATGGGCTGCAAAGAGTCGCCTACCAGCCTGGCAGAGGGTTTCGCCTGTGAGTGCGATTCTTCGCACCCTTTGCCAATCTAGGCTCTAGGCCAATCTAGGCCTAGGACCAAAATTGCAGTAAATATCATTTACATCAGTTTTTCTTATCATTAGCTTGAGGTACACACACACACACAAATGTGACTGCTTGCACTATCAATGGTTTCAGTATACAACAGCTGACAATAAAAAACAATCAGATACATTACGGTCACTGCAACCACCAAATAATAATTGCATTGCATTATTTAGTACAAGTTCACAATAAATATTTCAGACAAAAAGTGCTTACATAGTTACACATTTCTGTGGCTAAAGTTCACAGCAAAGGGGACTTTTCAAAAGCCATTAAATAAATAATAGAGGTGATAAGCCTCTACATAATTAGCCAGTGTAAGCATAGTCGTCATGACGTTTGGTTTAGACAATTTGGGTACAAACAGGCAATTGTTTGATAAAAAGATGTGAACTGCCATTTATCCAAAAGGCTTCTTCAGTTCTGAAAGTTTTACTGCAGAGTTTCCATTTTCTCCTGGTGGTGGTCACAATAGGCTTGTTGTTGTTTGGCCTGGCGTTTAAACGACCGTCCTGCACAACAATCAGTCATTCGCCTACCTGGTGGCAAAACAGCCTTTGAGGACCACCCTTCCTGTGGAATGAGACAACCTTTGGGGGAGAGATGTCAAGGTATTGTTGTAAAACCTCCCCCTCTGTTTAGGCAGGGGTTTTCTAGTTTGACATGGCTTCTTTCATACCAGTGCCCCTCCAGTGCTTTCAAGACACCCGACTTTGAGAAAACTGGAAAAGCGACATGTTGGACTACTACAAAACTTGGACATGGTTGAATTTGGGATCGTTTTTACAAAACGGAGACTGTTGCTGTAGACTGGAGTTATGGAGTGAAGTGGAGAAAGAATATAGAGGTGGAAAGTGAAAGGCAATATGTGTTATGTTATGTTATGTTATGCTAATCTTCTTCTTCTTCTTTTCCTTTCGGCTTATCCCTTAAGGCGTCGCCACAGCGAATCAATTGCCTCCATCTAACTCTGTCTTCTGTATCCTCTTCTCTTGCACCAACTACCTTCTTGTCCTCTTTCACTACAACCAAAAACCTCCTCTTTGGTCTTCCTCTAGCACTCCTGTCTGGCAATTCAAAACTCAGCATCCTTCTACCAACATATCCACTATCTGTCTTCTGGACATGTCCGAACCATCTAAATCTGGCCTCTCTGACTTTATCTCCAAAACCTCTAACATGTGCTGTCCCTTTGATGTGCTCATTCCTGATCCTGTCCATCCTGGTCACACCCAAAGAGAACCTCAGCATCTTCATCTCTGCTCTTTTCCTCAGCGGCACTGTCTCTAAACCAAACAACATCGCTGGTCTCACCACAGTTTTGAACACCTTTCCTTTCATTTCAGCTGAAACTCTTCTATCACACATCACACCCAACACTTTTCTCCACCCATTCCAGCCTGCCTGCACACGCTTTTTCACCTCTTTTCCACACTCTCCATTGCTCTGGACTGTTGACCCTAAGTACTTCAAATCCTCCACCTTCTTTATCTCTTCTCCCTGTAACCTCACTCTTCCACTTGAGTCCCTCTCATTTACACACATGTACTCCGTCTTGATGCGGCTAACCTTTCCAGGGCAAACATAAAGCTTCTCCTCCACCTGTTCCCTGCTCTCACTACATATCACAATGTCATCTGCAAACATCATAGTCCATGGAAATTCCTGTCTAACCTCGTCCGTCAGCCTGTCCATCACCATAGCAAACAAGAAGGGGCTCAGAGCTGATCCCTGATGGAGTCCCACCTTCACTCGGTACTCCTGTTACTAATGAATATATAAAAAAGGAAAAAGTTATGTGCAACGCGTGCTACGTTATATTTATAATACTTATAATTATGGTTATAAAATGTTGACTTTTATTGTTTGTTTGTTTTTCACAACACTGCCTTTCAGTTTTGTAAATATTGATTGATTTAGTTCATTTAAGATGAATGTTATTGTTGTTGTTTTTTAAAATCTGGAAAAATATCAAAGGATCTATTCTCCAAATTAAAAAAATTAACAAAATTACTGAGGAAATGAAAGAATGCTTCTGTATGCAAACACAGTCAAGGAGAGGAACAATAAAATAGTAATTGATGACAATTCAACATAGGTGAAAAACTTTTTTTTTTTTTACTGAAAGAGGATGCAAAATGTGATGTTTTGATAGTAACCACCCCTGCCCTAGCATGTGCTCTAAAGGGCTATGCAATCGATATAAAAGCAAGATTCACAACCTGTATAAAGAACCAGAACCTTTCTCATCCAAAGCCCCATTAAAACTCAAGGTCACACTCCAGTATGTATGGTAGTGGAGCTCTTTATGGTGTTTGAAATTGCTGCAAGTTTCCCATACAGCAAGCTGGGAGGTAGTGCATTGTAAAAAAAAGTCCAGTACATTTTACAATTTAAACCAGTAAATATATCAGAAGTCCAGTGTGTTATATGCTGGTTTAAACTGTAAAATGTATATATCTATCTCTCTATATCTATATATCTATCTCTCTCTATATACAGTGGTGTGAAAAACTATTTGCCCCCTTCCTGACTTTTTATTCTTTTGCATGTTTGTCACACAAAATGTTTCTGATCATCAAACACATTTTAATATTAGTCAAAGATAACACAAGTAAACACAAAATGCAGTTTTTAAATTAATGTTTTTATTATTTAGGGAGGAAAAAATCCAAACCCACATAGCCCTGTGTGAAAAAGTCATTGCCCCTGCAATAAACTAGTTGGGCCACCCTTAGCAGCAATAACTGCAATCAAACGTTTGCCATAACTTGCAACAAGTCTTTTACAGCGCTCTGGAGGAATTTTGGCCCACTCATCTTTGCAGAATTGTTGTAATTCAGCTTCATTTGAGGGTTTTCTAGCATGAACCGCCTTCTTAAGGTCATGGCACAGCATCTCAATGGGATTCAGGTCAGGACTTTGAGTAGGCCACTCCAAAGTCTTCATTTTGTTTTTCTTCAGGCATTCAGAGATGGATTTGCTGGTGTGTTTTGGGTCATTGTCCTGCTGCAGCACCCAAGATCGCTTTAGCTTGAGTTGACCAACAGATGGCCGGACATTCTCCTTCAGGACTTTTTGGTAGACAGTAGAATTCATGCCTCCATCTATCACAGCAAGCCTTCCAGGTCCTGAAGCAGCCAAACAACCCCAGACCATCACACTACCACCACCATATTTTACTGTCGGTATGATGTTCTTTTTACGAAATGCTGTGTTACTTTTACGCCAGATGTAACGGGACACGGACCTTCCAAAAAGTTCAACTTTCGTTTCGTCAGTCCACAAGATATTTTCCCAAAAGTCTTGGAAGTCTTAATTTTCTGTTCAATTATGTTATCTTTGACTAATAGTTAACTATTTTTTATGAGCAGAAACATTTAAGAATAAAAAAGTCAGGAAGGGGGCAGATAGTTTTTCACACCACTGTATATCTATATCTATATATCTACATAACAGTAAATATAACAGAAGTCCAGTGTGTTATATGCTGGTTTAAACTGTAAAATGTACATGTTATTTGGTAAAAGCAAATACTGTTTTGTTGTATGTTTTCGGAATTGTTCTGGTAACCCCAGCTGCCAGTTTTTTTCCGTAAAAACTACGGGACTTTTTTTTAAACATTGTACATCAAAATCCATTTGATTTCACTAAAACATACACAGAATTTTACTACGAAATCTCCATTATTTATAGGACTACTATATTGGAACAGAAATAAAGGCATGTCACCAACATTCGGTTAACCACACAGACTTTATTGTAAAAACAAAGCCTAACACGCTAAATTAAGCAGGTAGCACTTCTACAAAAAACTCTTGCAATGACTGAAGCTTACTAAATGCAGATACACCACTAGAGAAGCTTAACTGAATGGAGTTATTTTGGTGGGCCGCACGGTGGATGAATGGGTAGCATGTTGGCCTCACAGTCAGGAGGTTCTGGGTTCGAATCTCCTTTGGGCATCTCTGTTTGGAGTTTGCATGTTCTCCCCGTGCGTGCGTGGGTTTTCTCCAGGTACTCCGGTTTCCTCCCACATTCCAAAAACATGCAAGTTAGGTTAATTGGCGACACTAAATTGTCCAAAGGTATGAAAGTGAGTGTGAATGTTTGTTTGTCTATATGAAGCAGAAGCAGAAAAAATAGAGATTTTCAACGATTTTAGGCTACTTACCAGAGACGCTTTACACTGGTCCAATCAAATACTGCTCACCTTTCATAAAATAATAACTGGCTAAATAAATAGGCATCATTGAAGTGGCTGTCTTTCTTACAGCATTTTGGAAACCATGCATGTTTTTATTTAAGTCTACGGAATTTAATTGTAATTTTAACAGTTTTATTGCCATTTATACTTTATTGCAAAAACAGTGTTTGTTTGTCAAAAGGACATCAATGTGTCTTTTACACAGAGAAAGTATGCTTAAAAACATAATTGTGATGTTGAATTTCCAGTTACATTTAGTATTACATGTTACTAAATTACACTGTAAAGTATACAATGTTTCACTGTAATTCAATCTACTGTATCTTAATGTTGTGATTTTACAGCATTTCACTGTTATTTTAACGGACATGTTTTACAGTGTGGATCTGCATTGGATGACTCCCTGGGCGAGACCACTTCCGAGCGCCCCCACCGCAGAGCTTTTTCAGTGCTCGTGCCGCCCCCCACGTGACAGGAATAAATGCCGCCCCTGGCGCTGCCGGGTTTGCCCCTGCATACAACCTTTCCTTGTGTATCCGCGCGCGCTCGGAGTAGTCGTTCAACGCAGCCTTCACATCCCCCCCCCCTTCCCTCTCGGAACTTTCTCAGCGAGTTGGACACGTCCCGGTGGTCTCTTCACGACCAGTCATATAAATGCCGCTGTTTCCGTACTTCAGCTGCGACAATCTTCTGCTCGTCCGCCATTTTTTACCCCGCGCCTCCGTCCGCTAGAAAAAAGTGTCCGTGCGCCGAGCGGAAATTTTGCGCATAAAAAGAGCCGCACGAGGGGGCGTGGGTGAGAAAATGACGTCATTTGACCTCGCGGACGCGGCTTTGATCTTCTATTTCACAATGTTTATATCTGCGGCGCATGGTCGCGCAGGACGTGGGGGTGTCCCAACTAAGACGTTTTTAGATGCGAGTCTCTCGTTTTGCTTGAAAGTGCTAGCTAAAAGTTAGGCCAGGAGCTGCTTCTTACCGACAGAGGCTTTGAGAGCTATTTGGGGCGCTAGCTAATGACAGGAGGCATAATGACTTTGCAGCTAGCATTGTAGCAATCGTAGCACATTATAGCCATCTTATTTAGGATTTGGGATTATAATAGAGATTGTGCAAAACAACAACAGGAACAACATCAAATTCAAAGCACTAAATGAATACAAAACCACCATCCACCTGAAGTTCCTTTTTCAGAGAAGTTGTGCACCACAAATATGCACATCAGAGCTCAATAAGGTCATCATATCATACCTGTATGCATTCCCATGTAGTATCGACATTTGGGACCAAATATGAGGCGAAAGAAAAAGGGTAAAAATACAGTACAGTAGTTCTGCTGTGTGTGAGAACGAAGGTGCATTCAAGGATCGTCAAACAGTAGGACAAATCGCTGCTTGCATTAGACATGACAAACATGAAAAAATTGGGGGATTTCTAACTGTATTATTTCTGAATAAAGGAAATAGCTTATATTTCCAATAGTTGTATCCTTTTACATAAAATATGATGTAGTTATTGTAGCTGATATGGAATCATTTACCACACTAGATAAATACTTTATTAAACTGCAAAGGAAATTGCTTGGTTACAATATCTCATTTGTTGAAGAAAGAAAAATTTAATAAATTGTATAAATATATAAAATAATTATATTATCTATGTAGATATCTATATATAGTATTATATAGATAGATATACTGTATAACATTAAATAAATATAAGTAACCCATATATATACTGTATATATATTATACATATATATTGTATGTTACATATGTATACGTATATACGCATATATAAATACAAATATGGCAGGTACACAGAACACAATCAAAATACACATACAGTGGTGTTCAAAATAACAACAGTCCAATGTAACCAGATTAATCACTGTTATTAGTATATTTTCATTGTTACATTACATTCATTATATGCACACTCTTAAGGCTGTGCGATTGGGCAATTAGGGGTGTGTTCAAAAAAACTGTCTGCCATTGACTGTACAAACTATTTTGTACACACTTTTTGGTTTCTAGGATATGGCAGTCCTGTGAATCACTAAACTAATAAAATCATGTATTATAACAAATTTTTAGATTTATATATATTTTTATGCCTATAAGAGAATTGTGATTATTAAATAAAGTATACTGGTTATTAGGTAATGGTAATAATGACTTTAGGTAGAACAGGTCTTACATTGAGAGAGGCAAGGAACTTTGTCGACGTGTTGCCAGAAAGGGACTGCGCTCTAGCAACACAACCACTCTTGGCCAAGTGCCCAATACTGTGCATTAAGAGAGACAAGATTTTGGAGGTGCCGCACAGTGGTCAAGTGGTTAGCATGTTGGCCACACAGTCAAGGGATCTGAGAGAATCTCCTTCGAATCTTTGCTTAGCATTTCTGTGTGGAGTTTCCATGGTCCCCACATGTGTGCGTGGGTTTCCTCCCACATTCCAAAAAATGCATCTTAGGTTAATTGGCAACTCTAAATTGTTCATAGGTATGAATTGAGTGTGATTGTTTGTCTATATGTGCCCTGCGATTGACTGGCGACCAGTCCAGGGTGTACCCCGCCTCTCGCCCAAAGTCTGTTGGGATAGGCTCCATGAATGGATGGATTTTGGAGGTCTGCTGCGAGAAGGTGGATTATCGCCTGCAGCAGAGTGTCTTATGCCGTGCATTAAAAGAGACTCAATTTCGTTGTTCACATTATAAATAAATCTTTTACTAGAATAGAAAACATTTGTATAATCTGCAAATAATAATACATTTGACACACTAAATACATAATTTATATATGAACAGCTTGAGGATATAAACTGCTTGGGGTCCAATACAGATCCGATACCAAATACAGCAATGCCCAAACATTGGATTGGATTTGTATTCACTCAACTTCACTTACTGTTGTGTGCCTAATAAATAGCTATGATTCCAGTTTAAAGCCACTCCCTAATGAGCACAAACGGTAGAGAAACTGTATGGATGAACACATATATAAATATTGATCCTTTTTCATTTAAATGGTTTATATATCTCTTATGGCAGTGTTCTCTTACGGGGCTTACAGGAATGTTCCTCTGGGCTTGTTTTGGTTCCATGTTGCTGCCAAGCCTAACAAGGCAAGGAAGCGTAGCTTGCAGTCAGCGGGATGACAGTGGTCTCCAAGGAAATCTGCAAGGATCCAGTCTAGGTACAGAGAACCTGGCAAAGAGTTGTCATTTTTTTCAATAACTAATCACACAGCAAGCCACGCCTGAACTCAATTATCTATAATGTTAGGTTACTATCTCTACTCAGGAAACACATAATGTGGCTGATTAATGACAATAACATAAACTCATGAGCTGTGGAAAACAGCAAGAAAACTGGCAGCCTTCTGTCTGACAGAGCCAAAGTAAACAATTTAACACACATAACTACATGATGCATTTGCTCGATCAAAACTAAATCGTATATAGAGTGAAAGCTTCAAAGTCAAAAGCCCCAAAAGTCACACATAAATTGTGGAGTCAAAGGATTAAACTGTAAAAAAAGGGGTTGCTTTTTTGGGGGGCTTTTTGTGTGATGTTACTGCAGAAAAGTAATGACCAAGAGGAAGTGTGCCCATGACCATAAAACTGCAAACATAATTGCAATGGAGGAAAGTGTTAGATGAGTCCTGGTCAGAATGTTAAGGCCAAAAATAATAAAAAATGAAAGATGAACAGAATGCACACTGCAGTAATCGCCTGCAAGAGCCAAGTTAAGAGTGCATACAATTTCTTAAGTATACAGTATATTGTCTACTATCAAGTGTGAATATGAGAAAAGTATTGTATTGTATTTCCTGAGCTAGATAAAGTCAATAAAGTCCTCCTGGAGGATTATTATTACCTAACAAAACTTTTACTGTAATTAATAAGAACATGAATGTTTTATACAGTTTCATATTTTACTAACTACTGCATTCTCCTGGCTGTCTACCGTCGGTAGCTTTGATAAAATAAAAAATAAATGTGTTCTCTCCAAACTGTGCCAACACGGTTGTTTATCTCCTGTTTTCCAGAAGCTATCTGTACACGTACAGTAACATGGACTAGCCAATTGCATGAGAAGGGAGGGGGCAGTTGAAACGATTGTAATATGTCCATGTGTTACTAACATGGTAATTGTATGTACTTTAAATTGAAGGAAACAAAATAGTAATCAGTTTTGATGAGACTGGAAATCTCGGGGTCCCAAGCCTGCGATTGCCTATAGTTTGCCCCCGTTTACAGGAATATGATAAAATGACTTTGCCTATAAATAAAGATTATGATGACAAAGTCTAACCCTGAAACAGATTCTTTGTACTTTCATTTCATTTTGAAATAAGAAGAAATTATATGGGCCGCACGGTGGCTGAGTGGTTAGCACATTGGCCACACAGTCAGGAGATCTGGAAGACCTGGGTTCAAATCTCCGTTGGGCATCTCTGTGTGGAGTTTGCATGTTCTCCCCGTGCGTGTGTGGGTTTTCTCCGGGTACTCCGCTTTCCTCCCACATTCCAAAAACATGCATGTTAGGTTAATTGGCGACTCTAAATTGTCCATCGGTATGAATGTGAGTGTGAATGTTTGTTTGTCTATATGTGCCCTGCGATTGACTGGCGACCAGTCCAGGGTGTACCCCGCCTCTCGCCCAAAGTCAGCTGGGATAGGCTCCAGCATCCCCGTGACCCTAATGAGGATAAGCGGTATAGAAAATGAATGAATGAATGAAGAAATTATATGAGGAAATTGTGCAACTATGAGTGGGGAAACTATCCAAAGTTCTTTTAACCTTTGAAATTATTCAAATCTGGACATTTTGAAGAATTGAAATCCTTCATAGAAAACACTTCCCTCATCAGAAAGCCCGCTCCCCCTTTTTTGCTTGCACAGTCAGTCCACATTTACAGCCTTTCTCCTTCTGAGTGTGGCCCTCATTTGCATGCCTCGCTGTCATTGGTTTCCGTACTAGCCAGCCCGGTGCTGATTGGCTGCAAGTGCATGCTTGCTCACCAAAACAAGCATATAGGACAGTGAGTTGCTTTACAGGAGCCACAGTAGAGTGTGTGATACAGTCAGGAGACTCTTCAAGTACTTGAAGACGAAACGAGGTGAGCACGGGGAGACAACTTTGGAGCTCTTCCTTCTCTCATCTAGGCCAATTAGGTATCCAGCATGTCACTGGAGGTGAAGGAGAAGACACTGGTGCGCCTAGTGTTCCTGGGGGCTGCAGGGGTGGGAAAGACAGCCCTCATCCACCGCTTTCTGCAAGACACGTTTGAGCCCAAACACCGGCGCACGGTGGAGGAGCTGCACAGCAAGGAGTACGACATCGGCGGGGTCAAAGTCACCGTGGAGATCCTGGACACAAGTGGCAGCTATTCCTTCCCGGCTATGCGCAAGCTCTCCATACAGAACAGCGACGCCATCGCGTTAGTCTACGCCGTGGACGACCCTGAGTCTCTGGAGGCAGTCAAAAGCCTCCGAGATGAGATCTTGGAGATTAAGGAGGACAAGTACACACCCGTCGTGGTGGTGGGCAACAAGGTGGACCGTGAGCAAGAGCGGCAGGTGTCCTGTGAGGACGTTCTGTCCACAGTGGAGATGGACTGGAACAACAGCTACCTGGAAGCCTCGGCCAAGGACAACACCAACGTTGTGGAGGTGTTCAAAGAGCTTCTGCAGCAAACCAACCTGCCCAGCCGCCTCAGCCCTGCCCTGCAGCGACGCAGGGAGACCTTTCCTAAAGACACCAGCTTCAGGCCCCCTATGAACAAGACCAACAGCTGCATTCTGTCATAACAACACCTGTTAACTTCCATGGTGGGACAAAGATGAAGAGCGGGAGTGGATGTCAAATGAGGAACACACTGATTGATCTCTAACAAAACACAGACACGTGAGGCTAATTGACCCTGAACTGAAGAATGGGAGAAAGTTTCATAAATATGAACGACACATTCATTGTTTCTCATTTGTTGACTTGATTTGTCGTGTTTGCTGCTTACTTGGTGACATTGTGCTTCTGCTGTTAAAATACATGTAAGGCTTAGATTGATTAGATGTCACTCAAGTTTTCTGTGGGAGCTCCATTCATACGCAAATATATTCCCAGTGGTTGTATCTTTCCTGTACAGTCTTTTTTTCGTGGCACATCATGTTTACATCTATTTGTATATTCAGCCCCAGTAATACGTGATTGTGCATATGTGACACACTGTATGTCCGGTAACGCTCATTTGAATTATTGTTTTTCTATACCATTGTATTTTTAACATCTCGTACAATATTGGTGTGCTGTTTACTTTAAGCAAATGTAAGTGGAATGTGCATTGGCATATGTAATAAAAATGTTTAAACTAATGTAAAATGTGGTCTATCGAGTGCCAGCTACAGGCAAAAGCCACTTATGCAATCCACATAAATGCTCAAAAAGCTCATTATGCAGAAAATGGCTAGATTATTGTATTGCACAAGCCAGGAGGGTTTGTAGTTATTTGGGGGGCCAAACCCAGTCATTGGGGCTAGGGCTGCAACTAACGATTATTTTCATAATCGATTAATCGGGTGATTATTTTTTTGATTAATCCGATTTTTAAATAGACATTTTTAATTGTCCCCTCTTTTTGCAGTAATCCCTTCAAGAATGCACAAATTGATTTTTTGCCACCAAAGTCGCAGCAAAGAGGAAGGGGGAAGTTCTTAGTCACTGAAATTGAAGTAACAAAGTATTAACCATCAACTGACAAACATCACAAACACTCTACTGCAAATCAACACGTCTAAAACAGAGATTGCTGCATGTGCATCAGCAATAAATAAATAAGAAATAAATAAACTTTAGGGGCAGGCTGTGTGGTGGCTTGTTTGTGATGCACGTAGAAAGATGGTATGGCTGCGCCAGACAGGCACAGCCATAGCCACGTGTACTTTCCCTGTTCTACGAGTATACGAGTACGCATGGTAAGAGGTAATGGTAAAAGTGCAGAAATGTAGGCATTTTCATGAGCACAAGTACAAGTATGGGATTTACTTTGCATGGGAATGGTTTTACACATGCTCTACGCACACATATCTGCAGTGGTGTGCTTTGCAAGATATCAAAAAGAGACAAAAATGTTGACAGTTCTTTTCCAAAGTCAAAGGTGATGTATGCATCTTGTTTTGCCTGAAACACAAAGATAGTATGTCTGGTTTCATGGATGACTAAGGAAATTAAATAATAATTACATTTGAGAGGCGAAAATCAGGATATTTAAAGTACATTTTTTAATGAAACGATTAATCGATTAACAAAATAGTTGTCGATTATTTGGATAATCCATTAATCATCAATGAATTGTTGCAGCTCTAATTGGGGCCCTCCAAATTTTTGTACTGCACTGAAAAATGTGTGTGTTTTATTTTTACAAAAAGCAAGTCTGTAATTGTGACCACTTTTTATCCTGCTTTTGAAATCTGTTACAGCTATCTGGCAGCTTAAGTTGCTACTCACATAGCCATGTTTATACCCCCCAAAACGATTTTAAATGTGTAAATATGAAATTAATTCCTGGGCTAGACAAAGTCTTTAACATCCTCCTGCGGGGGGTTCTTATTACCTAACAAGTGAATCACCTCAATGCTTTTACTGTAATGGACATTAAGCTACATTTAATACAGTTGACCGCTTTAATGCTCACATCTTGGTGACAAAAAACACTCTCAGTTTCTTCTCTTGCTGTCATTTGTTGTGACTGTGGAAAAGTCACACGCAACTCCCCGTGCATGCGTAGGTGCCTGGGTTTTCTCCAGGTACTCTGGTTTCCTCCCACTAGGTTAATTGGCGGCTCTAAATTCTTCATAGGTGTGAATGCTAGTGTGAATGGTTGTCTATAAGTGCCTTGCGATGGACTTAAGTACCAGTCCGGGGTGTACCCCGCCTCATGCATGAGGATAAGCGTTATAGAAAATGGATGGATGTTTTCCTTTCACCTTCTCCTCTTGTCCTCTCCAAACCGCACCAACAAGTTAGTTTTGCTACCGTCTTCCTGACTCAATCTGCACATGTGCAGTAACACTGCATAGTCCAGGCCGTGAGAAGGGAGGGGTGAGCAGTCAAATCAATGATGATAAGATTTTGATGGAGTTTTGAGAATGTGAATTAAGACTAAAACAATACCGACATTAAACTAAAGGAAATAAAGACTCAGTTTTATGAGAGGATGTAGACACCCGCTCACAGGCCAATTTGGACAGGAAATAGATGTCCTTCTATCTTGAAATGATAGCTGCAGCTTAGGTTATGAATGAAAAGGAATTACCTTAGGCGGCGTCCTAGTGTTCTACATGTTTTATGATTCTATAACGTCCACACTGATAAATCAAACAACTTTAAAGGATGCTTTTTTGTTGATGCCTTCATTGCACGGGAGCTCTTTATGAAGTTATCTTCTATCGCCATCGGCTGGTGAACGCACACACTACAGCTAGTTGGCTGGCCACGGCATTAGGTACACCAGTGACGTGCGGTCAGGGTAGGCAATGGAGGCAGAGCCGCACTGCCCCCTGGTGGTCTTTCCTTTTCACTTCATGAGAAATATTCTATTTTTGAAATTATTTCGTTAGATTTTTACATTTGATTTCCGTGGTCCGTGCTTTGCATTGATTTTCTTTTTCAATCCAATCCTTTCATTGATTTAATCATTCAAATAGCCGATTTTTCGTCTTTCCTGGTCAAATGCATAGGAGTCACGTTGAGTCATCGGTCTCGTGGTGCTGCAAGCGACCACGCCCACATCCATTCAGGCAGGCTGTGATTGGCCCGTGGCTTCACACAGGAGACATTGGCGTTTCCTCATTGCATCGCCAATAATATACGTCTTTTCACACATGTACTTCTCATACTGACGTTTAACAGTTTAATATATTTAAACAGTCTTTCCTATGCACCAGAACTGGTATGTACCCTGCCGCACCAGCATGTAGCAGTGTGGAGTTGAGCTTGATGGTCTAAAATATAATATGAAAATTTAATGTTAATGCAGCCCTCACGATGACGTAAAGAATAGGTGAGCGTTTTTTATGAAGGAATTCCGATTAAAGTTCTCAATTGTTTTTCCTTGCAGAGGAATCGCGGGTTGTCAATACTCAACATGACCGTCTCACTCGAGGCGTCATAAAGAGTCATTCTAAAGACAATGGGGAAAAGGAAAGGTGCTCGGCACGACAGTAGATGTGGTTTGCGGCGCACGAGGCGCTCCATCTGGTTGTGGTCTGGTCTGGTCCAGAGTGCAGATCACATTGATGGATTCCTTACTTTTTTCCCTTAATCTCATGGCGTAGCCAACGCTGGGGGGTGCGGGAGGGGAATTGTTGTCAGAGCCATTTATAGGGCTTCACCATTCTCCGTGCATCCGCTAAACACGACATGCTACTGTGTACTCCACAGCCCCAAACATATTTCTTTCTAAACAAACGTGGCTCAGCTATGTGAGAGGAAGCGCTGCCAGAACCCTGGGAGTAAAAAGTAGGCGAGAGAAGCCCTTTTCAGAAAAACCCATTGACTGAGGTTTAAGAACTGTAGAATGTAACTGAAAACTCAAATGTATAACTGATTTAAATAGTTATTAGTTCCTAATTTGTTTATGTATTTGTTCATTGATTGTTTTATTAGTAGTTTTGTAGAGAAAACAGTAATACAGTTAACAGTACAGTATGTTCCACACAAGTTGACTACCAAAGAAGGGCTGTACCCGAGGAACTTGTTTACACCAGTGTACTTGTTTAAAAAAAACAATTGACTGGCGACCAGTCCAGGGTGTACACCACCCTGTCTCCTCACCAATCATGAACCTCACCGCACGTCACTGGGGTACACGTGCGCAATTTAAAAAGATCAATGAACTTTATTTGTCTCATTGGTCATGAATCCTGGGTTGTGATTATAATTGACCTGCCTGCTAAGCTAACTAAACGTCGGCAAAATACTCAGTGTTCTAGACTCAAACACGCCCAATCTGTTTCTGCCTAGGTTCCCAAAGTTAGAAACGCGTACCCCCAGGGTTACCCTGTGAATAAACATTACAATTAGCACCTAACACTCACAATTACGAGTGTGCCTGAACGCCCCACGGCGTAAGGCAAACGGAGGAGAAGGGAGACGGAAGGCGATGTTAATCATTGCTCTGTGTGCTTCATTAGAAAGAATAGGTAAGTTTATTGTCTGTATTAGGAGTGTTTAATCTTGAAGATTCCATTTATATTAGTGTTTCCATCCCCGTACGGTGCAGCGGTAAATACCTGTCACCGTGACTGGGGGTTGTATGTGTTTTTGCACTTCGGATACTACTTTTTTGTGATTATTAAACTTTCCCCTTCAAATAGGTAATAAATTAATGTGCAGATTTAAACCACAGTTCTTGCGAGTGGACAAAAAAGTGACGCTCCAACCCATTCAAATCGAAGATGCCAACATCAGACTGGAATAAAAAATAAGTAGGATGATTACTTATCTAATTATCAGTGCTCACGTGAAACTATCAAAATGTAACAATGCAAAATACCCACTTGAACCTGGAATGACTGTAAAATCAATCAAGTATGTCTAATACTTCTGAAAGATATGTCGGATGATTTACTTATTTATTTGTGCTCATGAAACATTAGTAAAATGTGACTATTCGAAATATGAATTTGTACCCTAAATTACTACCAAATTAATTAACCAATAAATTATGTTCAATCTTTACAGTTAATTATTATAAGAAGGTTAGTTTTTTGAGTACATGGCTTCAGGGCAAATGTAAGAATGGGTATGCGACTGTAAAAAGTTTGTGAACCACTGATCACAATGTATGTGAGCATTTGCAAAACTCATTGAGCTCACTGGGAGTCTCAATTGAACCCTTTTCACTCCTATTAGAGGCTCTTATACCAGTGGTTCCCAAACCTTTTTTTGCAGCGCCCCCCTTTTGGAGATAAAAAATGATTTTCATGAATGATCAGATATGGCTACAGAATAATCCACATATTTATTGTAGTAAACCTGAGATAGGGGGGTACACTTTATATCAGGAAAAGGATAAGACATTGTCATACGGTGCAATGAATGTTATTAACTTGGGCGACACCTTATGTACACAATTAAAAGCATTTATTTAGGTAAAAATGTCTTGGCGTACAATATCAAACAATCCAAATATAATCTTAACAATCCACTTTTTATTTTAAGTCTAATATCTAAAAAAGGAAACAATTGTGTATAAATGTAAAAAGAAAATGAATGGTTTAATAGTAGCTTCCACACATTGCACTCATACTGCCATGGAATTAATTACCAATTTGTAATCATTATTTGATAGAGATGAAATTTTGCAACATTAAAATGTTCTTGGGTAATGCTTTATATTGAGGTGCTTCTAATAAGCCTTAATAAGTACTACAGTACTACAGTTAATACAACTTATAATAAGACCTTACTACATGCTTATGTTAAAAAATGCTGTTTTAATGTTAATGACATGCTTAATAAGGCCTTATTATGTGCTTATTAACAAAACAATAGCACTTACTTTTAATGCTAATAAGCATTAATAAGGACCTATTAAGTACTTAATAATATAAAAAACCGAAGTGTTAGGTATGATTAACATATTTATTATTGTTATTAAAGCAGTAATTATATTTTAATAAGCCTTTAATAAGGACTTATTAAAGATTACTTACCAAGATTAATTATATGTTTATTGACATTATTATTGCTTGGACAATAGCCTATATAATGCTTTACAAATTATTGTATTATAATTTGTAAAACTGTTAATGCTGCTCTGCAGCTACTGGATCTAAAGTGGTAACCAGTGGTGGACAAAGTACACAAACCAAGTACTTGAGGTAAAGTAGAGATACACTAGGGAAAATATTACTCCAGTAAAAGTAAAAGTGCTTCCTTCAGAATTTCACTTGAGTAAAAGTACAAGAGTATTTGCCTTAAAATGTACTTAAGTATCCAAAGTACAATGATTTATTATGGCTACAATATTTCATTATCATTTTTGTCAAGACTCTTGCTTAAACAATATGTGAAAAGACTTTATTGACACTTATGCCTATTTAAATGAGCTCAAAACCTTGAATCTAAATTTCCTTTACAACCAAATGAAATAACACAATTTCAGAGCAGGCCATTTCAATTTAAGGTTTATTTTTAACACAGTTGCAGGTTCAAGTATATTTAAAAAAAGAAAAACTTTTCAATGTCTAAACTATTAAACACAGGTTCACAAGTTTTCTTTTACTATATTGTACCTACAGTAAATATCTCTGTGAGTAAATATAACCTGGTCATATCAGATTACCGTAACAGAAACTATTTTTTGTATCAGAAGAAACATTTTGGATTAACCCCTATACTGCTTAACATAAAACCTGGTGATACTTGGTAAATAAAATAAAATATAAAATTAAATTAAAAAAACAAAACAAGGTGACCTCCACATAGTGGGGACATTTCAAAACAAATTACAAAAATTGTCATAACAAATGACAAAATAACAGGCATCAAATGGCAAGGAACAATTTGTGTCAGTAAACATGATTAATAAGCATGCCATTAATTCTGCTTCTGGTGAGTGTGTTAGTACAGTATGGAACTGATAATCTAACTAAAATAGCAATATTTTTTATTCATCTTGAGAAGGAGCTGA
>QODF01000132.1:242678-323900 GCA_024372805.1 Oostethus manadensis | reverse complement strand
GGACATGTCCAGAGGAGAGATAGTGAATATATTGGTAGAAGGATGCTGAGTTTTGAATTGCCAGGCAGGAGGCCTAGAGGAAGACCAAAGAGGAGGTTTATGGATGTAGTGAAAGAGGACATGAAGGTAGTTGGCGCAAGAGAAGAGGATACAGAAGATAGAGTTAGATGGAGGAAATTGATTCGCTGTGGCGACCACTGAAGGGATAAGCCGAAAGGAATAGAAGAGGAGTACTGCCCTATAGTGTGATGCTTGTTTAAACCTGCATTTTCAAAGTGACAAGCCTCTTGGCAGGTGTTTTGGCAGGGTTGAAAGTGGACCCTTGTGTAGGTTCTGAAGCAGAGTCCTCCTTTAATTGTGACCTGCGATGTCGGGGTGATGCTCAGGTTTAAGCTACCAGCAAAACCTTCCCTATACAGATTAGAATAAAGCAAGTTTCCTGTTTTATTTTGAGGAAATAGCCGGGTAAACGTTAGTCGGCAGTTCCTCTTTCAGGCCACTTTTAAACTGTCTTCCGGAGTCTGCTGGTGCTTTGCTTCACAGGTGTGTGACGAATGTCTTCAAATGTCGGGTAACCTGGACTTGCGGATGTCAGAATTTTTCACAGATAAGTTCACTTCGAGCCTGTGTGTTGTTTTTTATTGCCATGTATGCCGAATAATTCTTTGCCCCTGGACTTGGTCAAAGCTCCTCAGCTGATTAAAGTCACACTGAGGCGTTTAGAACAAGTTCAGGGTCCTGGAACTGATAAAACACCAACATGTAATGTATAGCCTGAATAGTATTTTTATCTATATTTAATGTCTTCCAGGTTTATGAATAAATTTACTTCTACCACTGTGAAATTTGTGCATTTGCTGTCAATACATTTGGGAATAATTAACTGCTATTTTTTTATGTCAACGAGTCATTTAAAAAGTAATTATACACTGTATGCGCACAGTCTGCAAATTTGTTTAAAAACCTTCTCATTTGAATATATCTTCTCATTTCTTGTGCAATATACTCTGTCATTATTCAGCTGTAGAAACTGATTAAATAGCAATGGATGTACAAGAAGGATATATTAAAATATATTGATTCGCATATTATTCGATTATGTCAAATGCACCTTTTAAGTTGAATAGCAGAAATACTGTACAACAACCTGTTCAGGATATTCATATTTTCCGGGTAGTACTGTAAATTGTATATTAATTTGTTTATCTAGAGTAAACTATATGATACTGTACATCTATCTATATATGATCTACTATATGATACTGTATCATAAATAATAAATTATAGTAGATAATAGTAGTACATTGATACAGTCATACGTCAGTGCAAATTATTAAACAATGTAAATTAAATGCAAGTGTTGAACTAGGCGGCAGTGAAACTGCTACCGAGAGTTAAAGTTCATTACTGTTAACGTACGTTAACTTAGTTTTATTATTGTTGAAAGTGGAACCTCGGTTGTCATCATTAATCTGTTTCAAAAGGTCAGACAAAAACCGAAACATACGAAAACCAACATAATGTTTTTCCTTAAGAATTAATGGAAATCCAGTGAATCTTTTCCAGACACCCACAAATATGAACAAAAAATTTTTTTTTATAGAGAATAGTTTTGCATGCAGAAAACAAGGTGAAATACATCTAAATCACAGATTAAATTGATAAATGCACGTTTATTATGACTATTACATTTATTGAAGACTTGTTGGTGAACAAGATGAGTCAAAGGGAAAGAAGGGTAATAAAAAGTCAGTCACATGGAGGCTCTTTCACCCCAGTTTGTTATAAACTTAACTTAAGAGTGGATGGTTACAGGTGTATATGTTACCACTCTATTCTTGCTCACTTGAACGCTAATGCAAACTTCAGCAGCAAATCAAAGGATCGCTAAACTCAGGACACGTGTTTCGTCACTGGCTCACTTTCTGATAAGTGTCTCTGTTAAACCATCCCCCTGTCAAGCTGCGTTAATGGTTCCTACCTTTACGTTAGAATTCTATCGTAACAGATGTTATCTATCGTACTTTTCTACAAGTTCTTTCTTGAATTCAGTAGTGTTTCTCGCATTCTTTATCAAAGTTCTGGCACTTTCTTAGGCATCATGGTGGTTTATCTTGCAGCCATAAAAAACAGCATACAGAACACTCACAAATACTTGAACGCCTCAATGTCTCTTGCTTATTTGATGGGGGAAAAAATCTAACAAAGTTATTTATTGTTTAGTATGCATCCTATGAACAAATAAAACACAGAAAAAATAAAGACGATTAAAGGACTCCCTGATTAGAATCTGTCTAAGGTGTCCCAACTCTAAAAGAACTACTATCCATTCTTCACAGAGAGTGCGTCACTAACACCTGGATGCTTTGTTTGGCCGTACAAAAACCGAGGTATTTTTGGCAACTGGTAACTGTTTCCAATTCATTGTTCCAATCACAATCCAAAACAATGTGTCACCCAAGAAGAATAGTTTTATTTCCCATATGATACAGAAGTAATAATGAGATGCTGTGAGTGATACATCATGTTTCTCCTGGAAAAAATAATGTTCTTAAAATTGCACACAAGTTGAATACTGGAAACATGCTCAGGTTGCTTGTAATTTGTGTGTAATTTGGTGTGTGTAGTTGCCTTAGTCGTCCACTGCAATGTTCCGGAACAGGTAGGCCATGGATTCTCCATTATGGATACGGCGGATGGCCTCGGCAAGGATCATGCTCACGTCCACCGTCTTGATCTTTGGACACTGCAGCTTCTGGACCTCATGGGGCACGGTGTTGGTCACCACCACCTGGGGGCACCACAGTACAGACAAATCTACTTCAACATTACATTTTTTTTTATATATACTATGAATAGCTTGCTGCATATGTTTGGAAATAAGTAGACTTGAGGATACAATTAGGGTGTGTGACCACATGAATCCCCATTCAGCAGCAATTACAGAGCTTTTTGAAATTGAACCCTGTCTAACGGGTCCTGATTTACATAGTTTTACATATTTGTCCAGGGTATCGAGTGCAGTAATTGTAATGGTTTATTTTATTTGAACATGCATGCAAATTACATTGGAATACATCACTTAATACAAAAGGAAGGAAGGAATGACAGCAGGATTTCACCTCATCAATGGCAGACTCCTCTATCAGTCTGGGTGCCTCTGCAGACAGCAGTCCGTGTGTGGCCATAATGTAGATCTTGTAGGCTCCTCGCTCCTTCAGGGTTTCTGCTGCTGCAACAAACTCCTGCACATCATCGATGATGTCGTCCTGAGAAAAGACGCATTATATTTTTTTTCTGATTCTTACAGTAGCATTATAACAATCAACCCATTCTATAAAACTGGGCTGGCTAGTAATTCATACCTTTTATAACATTAACAATGCCAGCAATGACCTAAATGTATGTCATTACACAAGAATAATGTGACTCCATTTTCTACAGTGCTTAAGTAGTTGTGAAGTAGCGGTCAGTTTAGAACTCTTCTAATCAGCACCGCACTTTCCAGCCATGTAACATAATTGTTGAAGGGTTTTTGTCATGTTTACTTAGCCTTGTACAATCATAAACTTAAATTATCTATCATTATGTTCAAGAGTGCTTCTTTAATGTTAAAAACTCTAGTCACCTTCTTTTTAGTGTCTTCATTGGTTTTATCATCTATATAAATAGTTCCCAACGGGAAAACCTGCACTCCACTGAATTTGTATGAAGAGCTATTTCTCTTAATTTGGTTACTTAATTTAGCTATATACTGTAAGACAAACAAAATATTACTAGAGTTCTCAGTATGATGGAGTACAGTTGTACACAAACTTTAACCAATATACCTTGTAAATGTATTATACATATTAGAATGTGCAGGTGGTCACAATGCTGTGGTTAGTCAGCTGGTAATTTTACAGATAATTTATAACGACACTATAATAATAATAATGGAGAACGCCAAGTGGGACACAATGTGGTCATGTGTGACCATTGCCGTTCCCGTTAGTGGAATCTAAAATTAAAATAAAAAAACATATGTAGTGAAATTACGTAATATATATACATATATATAAATTGCAAGCTACAATTACAAAATGGAGCTAATTCCAGGTGATCCTTTTATTATGTTTAACTGTATATACAACTCCTATTTTTTTCAGTTTGATTTATAAACTGAAAAATCACAAATGTGTATTTTCTGAAAACTTTACCAATAAAACTCTCATACTGTAATGTTTATAAACTAACGTAATATTATGAGCATGTGAGTATAAGAATATCTGTAATGTATTCTATGTGTGTCTCTTACAAATCTATACAAAAAGAAACTGATTCCTTAGCTCATCTTATAAGCGTGTTCTTACAACAATAATGGCAATTCTTCCTCCAACATCTCCGACAACAGTGATGGGTGGCTTCTCCTTTGCCATCATCACTAAAAGTCACAGAGAAAGACAGTTACCCCCAAGAAAATATGGGAACTCTTTTACTGCAATGAGGGGCAAATCCCCTAGGGCGGAAAAAAAAGACTTGTTGAGAAGAAATTTTGTTCAAACCTGAAAACATGCAAAACCATTATTCCTCTGACCAACCTTCCCTGGCACTCGCGCGCACACACACACACAGCACAAACATATATATATTTTTTTTATTTAAAAAAAAAAAAGGCTCATGCTCATTTTGATTTTAAATATTTATAAAATGAAGGTTGACAGAAGCACTTTTCTTTTAGGAATCAGAGTTGATCATTATTTGGAATCCAATAGTATTTCCAAATTTAAAAAAAAAAGTCATTTACAGAATAAACCTTTATCATTTAAGTAAATGAAGGGATACCAAATAATCATCGAGGCAAGCTAGAACCCACCACAGCTATCTGGCAGCATCGACTCCACACAACACCACATGTAGCAAGTGGGCAGGCCCGGTACCGTAAGCTCACTTTGGTATGATTTTGTGATGATTGAGTACTTAAACATTAACTACAGTCATTTGTTTCATCGGCCAATCTTTATTCAATATGAGCTATTCCAAGTCTGTGCTGTGGGTATTTATAAAATGTTAGCACTCACTAAGGCCAAAAGACATTCAGTAATTTCTTCAACGGGCAGGTAAATGTGGAACCAGCAAGCTAGACAGCCTATCACCGCAGCAATACTGCCTTTCTTATACTAAACATTTCATGTTAGCCAAAAGGCCAAGAAGGGTGTGAAGAAGGCGGCCTTCAGTAACACATTCCAAGTTCCATGCAGGGAAGCGTCCCCAATCAAGAAGCAGAAATGGATTCAGGCATTAAGCGTGACCATACTTGGAAGCTCAATCCCTGGAAATGGGACACGAGATCTGCTGCCTGTGTTAGCTGTAAATAACAATACAATAAGACTGTAAAAAACATAGTAAAAGGCACATTTTGATGGTTTGATGGTTTACCCCAAATAAAACAAATGGAAACACAATAGGTTGTAATCGCGTTACCGCGTTTCATGGTTATGTACAAACTCTTAAAAAATAATTAAAAATGTAATGTTGACCTGTTAACATTGGACTCGCTCAAGTACTAGGTTTAGTGGATGAATATGCGATGCAATGTGTACTGATCTCGCGCACCGCAAATGAATACAACGTGTGCCTCATTGGCACAAAAGGAGTAAATAACATCAGCTAAACTTTCTGCATTTCATTATGTCTCCCAAAGCATAAGTTCTTCTGGTGTAACTCCACTATGAAAAGAAAAGACATCACCATGTATGTGAAAGCCTAGAGGAGGAACACCTACGGAACACCTACCAATACTGGGAGCACTTTGGTATTAAACGTTCGACAATGTTAATGGATCACACACCTATGATGCTCCTATGAAAGCGACAGCAATAACTAAGTGCAATGTTTTTTTTGTGTTCTCTTCCTCCTAATAAGCCACTGAGTAAAGGTAAGGAGTTGTTAAAATTAAATGAAAAAAAAAAACATCCTCAGGTCACTGAACAGATAATATTGTTTCTATTTTTTTATGAGCACTTTTGTTTCTAGGATAAAGTATGCCAGGTTCATCCTCAAGGGCAATAGGTCAAAAAGTCACCTGTGCTGGGGATGTCAAGAAGTTTGGAAGGCAGGCATGTCTGTAAAACGCCTTTCCAAAATATCTTCTGACATATATATTTTATTACCTTTTTTAAAGTTAGAATGTGTCAATCACGAAAGCCCAAAAAGTAATGGCAACATTCTGTACCTAGGTGTGTAAGTGTGCACAGTCTTACGTGGCAGCTCTAGGCCGGTGTGTCCAGCATTGGAGCGAGTTGGCGGCGGCGAAGTTGGGCCATCGGCCATGCTCGACTCTAAATTGTGAGCGGCACCGTGCAGAACTGCCAGGCCGAGTCTGAGCCTCTCTGCATAGGACTGCGCCCTGAGACACACAAGAGTCAAAGAAACTGACTAAGACAATGTGTATGTACAAACAGATAAGCAGGCAAAAAGAGAGCACATAAAGGTTTGGACAGAAGAAACCAAGAATACTCAAACACAGACAAACTCTATTATAAGAGCGTGAGAAAACAAAAATATGCAAAACTGGATGATATGAATATTGCAAATTGTGTCATTACCTCTTTGCAGCCGATGGCGACTTTGCAACAATGACAGCATTCCTGTAATCTGGGATCTAGGAAGTGTGGAAAAGAGCAAAGAGATTAGGCACTTACAGTATATTACCATACATCTTTTTTTACATAATAGACTATCACCGCTTTAACTGTCAGAATTATTCTAGTGTTTTTAATTTTGTTTTACTTGTTTTTGCTTTATTTAGAACTGGTAGATTTACATTGGATATTTATTATTTATTGTTTTTGTTTTTATATCTGCTATAGAAATAAAGTGGATTAAATTGGAAAATTCCAGCGGTTCACCAATGGATGACATTCCAATGTAATGCACCTCCTCTTGGATGTACTGGATGAGGAACGGGGAAGCTCTCAGGTTGTCAACGGGGAAACTAAAGAAGCCCTGGATTTCCTTCTGATGGAGGTCCATGGTGATTATGTGAGTCAGCCCTGCAACATCAGAGTTGTTAAACTGACAATATGTGTATTACTGCGGGTGTAGCTTTACTACATACAGTAAATTCATATTGTGCAACTAGTATAACTAGTATTTTCTTTAAGGCAAATTAAACACACCTCTCAGTATGATGCAATGCAGTTACACCACTTTAATCAGTCAAACTGATACAACAGTGAGAGCACATACCAGCTTTAGCCAACATGGAGGCCAGTAGCTTGCAAACAACGGATCCCCTCTTCCTCATTTTGCACTGCTTGCTGTATGGAAAGTATGGGATGACCCCAATGATGTTCTTGGCGCAGGATGTTTTCAGAGCATAAGCCATAATCAGAAGCTCCATGATGGCAGTGTTGACATCTCTGCAAAACAAGCACATAAATTCTTCAAAAGGCAGGTATAACCTACAGCATTTTTGTTGTTGATGTCGTTTTTCTTTAAGGCCAAGTGATTACACTATTCAGATTCCCATAAAAATATCTATTTTTGACACACACTATGCTCCTCCCACTTCAAACCTCCTGCTAACTAGATGTTGACATTCTCCTCCGATTTCAGATCAACATTTGCAGTAAAAGTCCGTCCATCCATCCATTCAGCTTCTTCCGCTGATCCGAGGTGGAGTTGCGAGGGCAGCAGCCTAAGCAGGAAAGCACAGATTTCCCTATCGCCAGTTACTTCGTCCACCTCCTCCCAGCAGATCGTGAGACGTTTCCAGGCCAGCTGAGAGACATAGTCTCTCCAACATGTCTTGGGTCTCATTTGATACCTACTACCAGTCTAGCTTTAAGCCTGGACGTCAGACTAGTGGTAGAGGCTAGGCGTTTCTACAAGTCGTGTCTACATAATCTACACTGCTTTCTTGTTGTACTTCCAACAACTTAACAACTTATGTAACAACTTATTAAGAAAAGAACTGTTCATCTGTTTGTAATGTTCGAGGGCGCTTTACAATGAGTTGACTGTTGAAACTAGTGCTGCTGTAGCATATGTACAGTATGAAACGTACATTTTACACTACAGTATCACATTTTTTATAAATAATTACCGACTTCGGGTGAATGAGCTGTGTTTCCTGTGGGGAAAAAATATTTTTGGGAAAAAAAATTAAATTATAAAAAAAATATATTATTTGGTTTTGAATGTTTCAGCACAGGTTTAAAAACACAAAGATTTGTCTTTAAATATGCATAATTTATGTATATTGTGTTTTTATTTATTTATTTTTATTTTTAAATCATAAATATCAAAAGGAAAGCTGGACAGCCCTGATGTAAATTGACAAAAACTCTAGATAAGAGAAAAACAGTGAGCAATATTATTAGTATTATTCAGTATAATATAAATGTGGTTTATTTTGTCTTATAAAATGTTGAGAATAATATCTTTGAGCGTAAATTTGTGGAACAATAAACATTACAAAACACACCTGCATTGTTTTGTGATGCGGTTAAATAAAAAACGGATTTATTTTATTTTTGTCCAGTCATATTTTTTCATTGTACTTTTGTTTAAAATACAGTTAAAATCTTGTCTCGTCTCGTTCTCGTGCACATCATCTCGTCTTGTGACACCCCTAACCTTTGCTTGCTTTATAAGGCATTGTAAACATTAGGAAAGGATGTTGATATGTCATTCATCTTATGTGATTGCTCAGAAAACAAGGTTGTTCCAGTATCTTATTATGCACAGCTGATCAATATTACTCTCTATTTTGTAACAAGTTTTCTAATGGACTTTTAAATTATATTTTTGAGGCTTAGAAACATGAATAACTTTTTTGTCTCACCTGGGAATCGTCTGAATGATGAAGATGTCCTGTCCACGAACAGACTCTTTCACGTCCACTCTGGTCTCTGTAAACACTCAAAAAGACAATGTGGGTTCAAGACCATGGCGTCAGAGTGCATGTGATCTCTCTCTCTCTCTCAGCCTGACCTGCATTAGCCTCCTGGTATACGACAGACTTGCCCAACTCCACACCCAAGCGTCTAGAAGTAACCAAAGAGAAGAGGGTTAAAACAACGTGAAAATCTGTCTGTGGGTCAAAAACCAGCAATTGTACATTTTAAAGAAGATGGTAAATCAATTTAAACTATTTCACAGACATTGGTAATACACTCTAAACCATTTGTAATGTCCTAAAGAAGAAATAAACCAGTGGGGTACTAAGTAACAAATGTCATACAAGTAGACCAAGGAAAACATCCAAAGTTGAAGACAGAAACAATGTGAGAACTATAAAGGAAGACCCTAAAACAAATGGTAGTGACATCAGCAAAAACCTGCAGCGGGGGGAAGGTATCAGCGTCTACTTTTCATAAAAGACTTCTGAAACAGAGCCTTTAGCAGAGGATGCAAACCACTCATCAGCAAGAAGAATACGAAGGCCAGGCTGAACGTGTCAAAAAGTACGGAGATGAGCCTAATTCTTGCTAGTGAGTGGTTTGGAGTGGTTTTGGCGTCACCATTGTACTTTTGTTCATGAAGTATTTTGCTAACATAGGTAGTGATACTTTCACTCCTGCCCTTATCTCAGCTTTTGTAGGTTGTTGCTCTGAGTCTTTTGCTGCGTGTGTTTTTTTTCTAATGTATAATTGCATATGAGTTATTTGTTTTCAATCACTGGTTTATACACGGTATATGGCCAGAAGCAGACTCAGACTTTTTTTAAATAGAAAAATAATAAAAAAATAAACGGTTGCATTAAAAAATATTTCATTGAATTGAATATGACAAGTGTAACTATTCAAGTTTTTGGCTAAAAAAAATTAATAACTTATCCACATTTTGTGCAGAAAGCAGAGTGTACAGTTGTTGCAGTGACAATATCTCCAATAGTGGAGAAAACCCGCTCACTAGCAACAGGGGAAGTGAGCTGAAGCTATCTGTGTTTGTCCTAAACTGGTTTTCTTTCTTGTAACATTCACTGCCAGATTATACTGTTTTAAGTGCGCTAACGTGTTAATTCAATTCAAAACAATTTATTTATTCCCAAGGGGCAATTTAAAAGACACAAGTAGCAGCGTACAAGAAAACAGGACAGAAACATCAAACAATAAAAGACACAAGGTTCTGCCATTAAAAAAATATATAAATAAAGTAAAAACTAGACGTATTTCCTGCAGCAAACCCAATCTTTGTGAAACAATGTTGACACACAGTTTTGGATTTATCCACTTGCCTTTTCCATTCATAATTTAACAGGGAAGCCAAAATGTTCCGAAACAGGAGATCGTAGTGAAATGGGAATGTCTTCCAGCTCAGCCTTCTCGCTGGCATTTGCTGTGATTGAGCTACTAACGTTTCTTCCCATCAGTCAGTAGTGTCCAACATTTTGAGCCGTCCATGTGGAAACTCAGCCAGAACTTTTGTTCCGCAAATTGCGCTTAGATAACTCTATTAATTAATTTAATGAGAAAAACAGCATAAAATATAACCAAAACGGTACGCAAGTGGACCAAACATGCAAAACCGAAACGGTTCTAGTGTTTCACCTCAACCAATCCAATTTTGTATATATTAAGCTATTTGAAAGAAAGAAAACTTCGACATTAGCTTTTGTATTATTGGTGTTGTGTTATGGTTCTTTCTGTAACCAATAATAATAGTACCAATATATAATATCTTCTTAATAATGAATACATTTCATTTTCAGAATGTGCAGATCCATCCATCCATCCATCCATTTTCCACCGCTTATCCGGGTCCGGGTCGCGGGGGCAGCAGCTTCAGTAGGGAAGTCCAGACTTCCCGGTCCCCAGCGACCTCTTCCAGCTCCATCGGGAGGACACCAAGGCGTTCCCAGGCCAGCTGTGAGACATAGTCCCTCCACCGTGTCCTAGGTCTTCCCGGGGGCCTTCTCCCGACCGGGCATGCCCGAAACATTTCACCAGGGAGGCGCCCGGGAGGCATCCGTACTAGATGCCCGAGCCACCTCAACTGGCTCCTCTCGATGTGAAGGAGCAGCGGCTCTACTCTGAGCTCCTCCCGGATGGCCGAGCTCCTCACCCTAAGAATGTGCAGATAGCCAATAAAAAACTACTTGTGGGCCAAAAATGGCCATGGGGCCGCACTTTGGAATCCCCCTTCTGCATTTAAAATAACGCTAAATGTTGTAGTTTTAGCAAACCAATTATTGTCCTTCGTATGGAGCCCCTAAAGGGACATGGCGAAAAAAATGGCGGGTTTAAAAAAAGGACCAACTGCGTTGGGGAGAAACATTTGATGGTTTAAAAAAAGGGCGAACTTCCCCCGCAAAATAGTATTGCGAGGGAACGCAAAACTGTCTAAGAGCATTGCACTGCCCTGGCCTGTACTGCCGCTCGAAGCCTACCACGGAGCCTCGTCAAAATACCAAATGAACTCAAAACAGAACTCAATAGGCTTCTACTGCTCCTTTGACGTGTCTGTTTTGTTTCCGCTGTAAACACGGAAGTATACGCAGGCTACACGGAAGTGTATTGAGTTTTGCGTTCTTAAATGGTCGCTCTTTTTTAACAATTATGTTTTTCTAAGTCGGTTCGACCTTTCTTTAACACGTCTTTTTTTCGCTCCATGTCTCTTTGGGAGCTTCGTAGTACGGAGTA
Source organism: Oostethus manadensis (assembly GCA_024372805.1). NCBI lineage: Eukaryota > Metazoa > Chordata > Actinopteri > Syngnathiformes > Syngnathidae > Oostethus > Oostethus manadensis. The sequence continues at coordinate 312,270 of QODF01000132.1, read as the reverse complement.
AGTAGATGCGCAGCAGGGCCATTTGGACAGCATGTTGCTTTGGGCTCGGGACAGAGTGCGCATGCCTACTTCAACTGGGGAGTGTGTGCGTGTGTGCGTGTGTGTGTTGGGGTGGAGAGAAAAGAAAAAGACAAGTCGCCTCATGCCAACTGCACTTAGCTAGCAAGCTAGCAAAAAAATCACAACAAGGATGGTGTAGTGTCGTTGAGCTCCACTTACTCTGTTATCTTCTTGGCCAGCTGGGTAGAGGCAGTGCTGGAGTTGGCAGAAAAAACGCGGTATCCGCTTCTTGATACATTCATTTTCGAGTAACCATACGAGAGTTTTGGCGTTTCAGAGCGCGACACCAGAGACCTGTGACCCCCAAAACGCCTTATTGGCATATTGCTTTGGACCCACTGCGGTTCTTGGCTTCACTTTTTCTTCACAATTTTTCGAAACAAAACTTAACTAGAAGACGAAATCTCAGCTTCTGAAATCTCTCGGAATGTAAAGCTAAAACCAAGCTGAAAAACTATACAATAACTATGTGAGAACTTGTGAAAAAAAGCCAAAAATGGGAACCTTTCCGCGCTGCTAACGCATCGCCGTCTACACTGTGGTGTGTTCCAGTCCACAAACTGTCCAGCTTGTGTAATATGTTACAACGGTCGAGTGAAGCAGACCTGAAACTTTCGCAGCATTGACTCTATGGCAAAAAAAAAAAAAAAGACATCTAAGATAGCCAATCAGGGGCCAAACACAGGAAAGACAACATTGACCAATCAATGACTGAGCCCGATATGGCGTCATCTTAAAGGGGAAACAGCTAATTTAGGGAAGAAAGTTTGTTTATACTGTATCTTAGGCGCAATATTTAAATTTGACTAGCCTCCTTTTATTAACTTCATTACCAAAACAAATTGCATTATAATTATACAAATAATACACATATGAAACGTATATAATACTACAATAATAGAACCTGTCCTGTATTAGAAAATTATGGACATAGAAACAAAATATAGGCCTATATAAAATATAATTACTAAAAGATTTGAAATTCTTTTTAAGGGGAGGGGGAGGAGGTCGCATTCACATCTGCAAAAAGTGGTACAAATCTAAAAATAGGTCAACTAACCTCTATGAATTAAAGTAGAAAATAAAATATTCTATATCATCATCATTATGGTAATGGTTTAATTTTATTTGAACATGCATGTAAATTACATTGGAATAGATCACCTAATACAATCGACAGTTCCACATGTCCAAAAAGAGTAGGAAGAAGCAAAGCTTATTAAATCCTACTCCCGTTGGGTCTCCCCTATTTCAATACATTTGTACACTTCCTGCAGTTACTAAGTTTGAATGCATAAGTAACGTCATGTGACAGTGTGTTAAATAGTAGTCCTTGTCACGGTAAATAAATTATATTGCTGTCCCGATGAATGATATTCATAATAAATAGTAATAATAGTGATAATAGTGATGAGTGGTGAATAACAATTGTAACAAAACATTGTTGTAGTACAGGCAATGTTCTCACTAGGATGAAATGTTCTTAGTACAAGTATAAGGTGATAGTAAACATAGCATTGACAGTCAACAGACAGAAAATGTACTCTCCAAGGAATGAAGTAATATGGCCCTGGATGTACACAATATTTTACGACTCTTCTTCCTTATATTTTGTAAACATTAACTGTTTGTAATGTTTCTTGAAGTCGCTCATTGTAGATCATTGTTTTAGTTCTTTACTTAATACATTCTACATTTGACTCCACATACTGAAGTATTAAAGGATTTTAGTGTTGTTCTTTGTTAAGTTTAGTTTATTCCTAAGATCATATTTCTCCTCACTTGTTGAGAAAAATTGCATGACATTCTTTGGTAACTGGTTGTTGTTTGCTTTATGCATCATTTTAGCGGTTTGAAGGTTTACCAGATCAGCACATTTTAATTGCGATTTTTGAAACATTGGATTTGTATGTTCTCTGTACGCCGCGTTATGGATTATCCTAATTGATCTTTTTCGCAGTACATCAAGCGAGTGAAGTGTACTTTTGTAGTTGTTTCCCCATATCTCAACACAATAAGTTAGATATGGTAACACCAGAGAACAATAGAGAGTTTGGAGTGATTTTTGAACCAGGAAAAATTATATTTTATTCAGTATTGAAGTATTTCTTGCTACTTTATGTTGCATGTTTTTGATGGGAGGTTTCCAACTCATTCCGTCATCAATTATGATACCCAAAAATTTATGTACATTCACCCTTTCAATTTCATCCCTGTCAATTTGTAATTTTCTCACAAGTATCTCTTCTGCTTTTACCAAATAGCATCATTTTTGTTTTACTTAGATTCAATCATAATCTGTTTTTATCAAACCATTCTTTTAGAATAATCATTTCATCTGAAACTTTTCTTATTAGCTCTTGTGTTTTCTCCAGAGCAAAAAGAGGTGGTATCATCTGCAAATAGTACTAGCGTTAGGTGTTTTGTCACTTTGCAGACGTCGTTAATGTATAGGTTAAATAATTTTGGTCCCAATATTGACCCTTGTGGTACGACACATAATTTCTCTAAATTTGTCGATGTATATTCTCCTAGCTTCACATATTGTTTCCTGTTTGCTAGGTAGCTTTTAAGCATATTCAGAACTAACCCTCTGATTCCAGACCTTTCCAATTTTGTAGTTGGGATGTTGTGATTGATTGTATCAAAAGGTTTTGTAAAATCCATAAATACTGAGGCTGATCGTTATGGAAAATTTACCACCAGATGGTGGTCCTACCCATCATTCTAGAGTCAACTTTTGTGCTTTTATTTTTTCAAAACGTTGTTTTTTTAACTTTGCGACATAACAGTGACATTTAAAATGGCATCACTTTAAATAACTCATGCTTAAATAAAAGTAAAGGTATGCAAAACCGAGTAATGGGTAAATCCAACTTACTTTGCACATGTGATAATCACACTATGCACATTGGCCCTCCAAAATGACTTTGTTTTCTAAGCAGTGTCTCTATGGTTAGTGACTGTTATTGTCAGTGACTGTTAGACTCACTTTTTATTGTTAGTTATGTATGTGTTTTAGTGCAACAGCTCACAGCTGATCTAGTATTTGACTGTGGCAGCTTCTACGAGATTTTGCTACAGCAATCACCACACCTTATAAGACGCCGTCTGCGCCACACCCCGTCTACATTGCAACTTAGGTGTGTGTCACAAAATTTTCTTTTGTCTTTTCTTGTGACTGAACGGTCCAGTTGCAATTGATTCCATGCCCTGAGAATTTTATGTGATTCAGTAGCGCTCAGTACATCTCGTGGAGGCTGCTGCCAGTCTTAATGAATCTTGGTCATTTTATAACGCATTATGTTGCAGTCGAGTTTAAATGTGTTCTCTGTGGCATTTAAAGCATCAAATTTGATTTCAGCCTTTTTCAGAAGGTTTATAATGACTTGCCTCTCTTGGCATGTGCAGATCTCTTTATATCATCTTCCAGATGGCCCCTTCCCTTAGCAAAAAGTTGTATACTTAAAGTTCATTGAATTAAGTATACTTCAGTATAAGTTTAAATATAGAAAGTATACTGCAGACCATGGACATTTAGTGTACTAGAAAGTATACTACTTTAATACTTTTTCAGACTAAATTGGAAAATTTTAAGTTTACATATGTTTGTTTTAGTATACTTTTAACCTTGCAAAAGTACACTTTTAAGTGTACAACATGCATACTTATCTACTGTATATAGGCCTACTATCAATGTAGTGGGTGTGTATACACATATGTATCACCTTTTTTTTTTGTTTGTTTACATTGCCCACACCAGGGTGTGACCATTGAAATGGGAGACAGGAGCATTAACCATTGGGCCAGCTAGGTTTTCTATGTGTGCGTTTGTAGTTTTTATATTACTGTATACTTTAAGTATTTTATACTTTTATATTATATTTACACTTTTTATAAACTTTGGCTATTTTACTAGATCATTTGTTATTATTCTTTAAGTTTGCTTGGAATATACAATTACAAATATACCACTTATTGTAGTTTGCTTATGTTGTATGTACATAAGAGTGTGAAGCATTTACAAAATTACAAGACAGATTGTTGAAAGAATGTATTTTTTCTAACATTTCAAAAACAAAAACATATGAAATTAAGTCCTTATTGCAGAAAATGAAAAATAATATATGAATTAAATGTTAAGCACTAATTAATGATTTCACTTTATTATGCACTTGGAGCAAGATATACTAAATATAGTACTACTTGTGGCAAAAAGATGTCAAAAGTATACTAAAAAGATAGTAAAAAGGTGACAAGTATACTAAAGTATAAGTGTAAATCTTAATATTTACTTAATATGTACTCAGACTTATACTTTTCAAAATAAGATAAGCGGCATAGAAAATGGATTGATGGATAAATATAGTTATACATACGTATATATATACATATATACATACGTATATATATACATACATATATATACATACATATATACACATTCATACATATATACATACACATACATACGCATATATACGTATATATACATACACACATATATATACACATGTATATACACACGTATATACACACGTATATACACACACACGTATATACACACGTGTATATACATACACGTGTGTATATACACACGTATATACATACACGTATATACACACGTATATACATACACGTATATACACACGTGTATATACATACGCATATATACGTATATATACATACACACGTATATATATACACGCGTATATATACACACGCGTATATATACACACGTGTATATATATATACACGTATATACACACACGTGTATATATATACACGTATATATATACACGTATATACATACACGTATATACACACGTATATACACACACGTATATACACACGTATATACACACACGTATATACACATACATTTATACACGTATATACACATACATTTATACACGTATATACACATACATACACACATACACATATATATACACATACATACACACATATATATACACATATATATACACATATATATACATATACATATACATATATATTGATTGATTGATGTATATTTATTTCGAGCCACACAAAATACACCGGACAGAACATAATGAACATATACCTATAAACAGGAACAATTTGTCTCGAAAAGGAGTGGGAAGAAGACAAGCTTATTTACTCCCACCCCCTTATTCGTAGTACTAAATGCTGTTATGTTAATGGAATATACAGTACTACATGAACAAGGTATCACACCTACAAACACACATGTACAATATACATTATTATTGCGCTAAATCCTTGTAAAGCTTGTGACATTACTCATTATTATACCATCACCGCATATCAATATAACATGTATTAAAGATAATTCCTGTGTTTACTATACAGCAAATATACAGTATATATACACATACCCATGCATACAAATATATACATACAAATAAAAAAAATAAATAAATAAAAAATAAAAATTTTGCATACAAGAGATATTTCATTAAAAGATATAATAGTAATCAGTGTTAATGGTAATAATATATAGTATGGATAGCATGTGTCCCGCATGAAGAGAAGCCAAAGACTTGTGGAACTGTTGCCAGAGAGGGACTGCGCTCTAGCACCATCTAACACCAACACTCCTGGCCAAGTGTCCTATGCTGTGCATTAAAAAGACAAGATTTTGGAGGTCAGTTGCTAGGAGATGGATGATTTCCTTCAACGGAGTCTCCACTTGTCTGCCCTACTCTGGGGATGTTATTGCATGTGTCCTATACTGTGCATTAAAAGAGACAAGATTTTGGAGGTCTGCTGCGAGAAGGTGGATGATCTCCTGCAGCCGAGCCTCCAGTTGTCTGCCCTACTCTGATGAATTTTGCTCTGTGAGTGTCCTATCCTGTGCATTAAAAGAGACAAGATTTTGGTGGTCTGCTGCAAGAAGGTTGAAAATCTCCTGCAAAAGAACCTCCACTTATCTGCCCTGATCTGCTGAGTCTATTGTATGAGACAAAATCCAGAAAAGACAACATAGTAATGACAATATGTATATCTTTCATGTGATAAATTATTACCATCATCACCTTTACCCCCTGTTTAAGATCAATTTAGTCTATAAACCTGAAATCAGGTTTCAGGTTGTTATGTAAGAATATAATGGTGATGATAATAATGGTAATGGACACCATAAAGCAAAGAAATTATGCTTCTAATAGGACATCATATATAAGCAAAATATGTACTATACATGTGTGATATGAGGTATCATATTCCTATTCTATTCTTAATATAATGCACTGTGATGCAATCACCATATTGCATAATTGTGTGAATTTCCATGCCGATGCTAAACAAATCATCATAGAGTTAGTACATACTTCAAAGCGATTAATAAACACCCTGTTATCTTGGCCTTACATATCTATGAGTAATGACCTTTCTATTGTAATAATATCTAATAGTACCCAAAACACAAGGTAACGTTCAAGTACCTCTTTCCTCATTCTTGTACTGAGACAGAACCGTTTCTTTGTATTTTGATTTAAATAGATGAATGTTTGGACATTGCTTGAGTTGTAGCCCCAATTTGTTCCAAAGTTTGACGCCACATACAGACACACACAAACATTTCCTGGTGGTTCTCACTGCTTGGATTTTAAAGTTACCACATCCCCTCAGTTTATATCCCCGTTCTGTCTGTGTAAAAAACTTTTGAATGTTAGTAGGAAGGATATGTTTATTGGCTTTATATAAAAGCTGTGCAGTATAAAAATCAACCAGATCAAAAAACTTTAACAGTTTCGACTGCAAAAATAAAATATTGGTATGATGACAAAAACCAACCCTGTGTATTGTTCTTACTGCACGCTTTTGGAGTACAAAGAGGGGGTGAAGTGAACTTTTGTAATTATTCCCCCAAACTTCTATACAGTAAGTTAAATATGGCAAAACCAATGAACAGTACAACAAATACAGTGCATTATATTCTAGGAAATATTTAGTTTTATTGATGATTGACACACTTTTAGAAATTTTATTTTGTATGTGTCTTATGTGTGCTTTCCAACTTAGTTTTCTATCAATAATTACACCTAGAAATTTATTTTCTGTCACTTTATCTATTATAATACCATCTAATTTTATTATTAAGTCAGAGTTTTCTTTATAATTCCCAAAAAACATAGCTTTTGTTTTATTTAAATTTAGGGATAGTTTATTGCCTTCCAGCCATTCTTTTAGTTTGATTAGTTCCTTGTTTACATTATCTATAAGTTTACCATAATTATCACTAGAATAGAAAATATTTGTATCATCTGCAAATAGTAATAATTTTAATAAGTTTGACACATTAAATATGTCATTTATATAGAGATTAAACAGCTTGGGGCCTAGTACAGATCCCTGAGGGACCCCGCAAGAAACAGCCAAACACTGGGATTTGAAATCGCCTAACTTCACATACTGTTGTCTCCCTAATAAATAGCTATGCATCCAGTTCAAAGCCACCCCCCTAATACCGTATCTTTCAAGTTTTTTGAGTAATATTGAATGATTGATGGTGTCAAAGGCTTTTTTTAAATCAATAAATATCCCAACTGCATAGTTCTTACTGTCTAAACTATTTGTAATCTCTTCCACTGCCTCAAGTATTGCCATTGATGTTGACCTCCCTGACCTGAAACCATACTGACTATCATGAATTATATTATATTTATCAATAAAAGATTCTAATCTCTTATTAAAAAGTTTTTCTAATATTTTGGAAAACTGAGGGAGTAGCGAGACAGGTCTATAGTTTGTAAAAATGTGTTTGTTCCCATCTTTGTACAATGGTATTATTTTGGCAATTTTCATTTTACTTGGAAATGTCCCAGTCTGGAAGGATAAATTGCATATGTACGTTAAGGGTTTGGAAATACTTCTTATTACTCTTTTAACTATCATCATATCTATATCAAAACAGTCAGTGGATGTTTTATTTTTACAATTTTTAACAATATCTATTACTTCTGCCTCACTAACTCCAGAGAGAAACATTGTGTGTGAGTGGATTGCTATCAACGACTCCAATTTATTACAACTAGACTCCGGAATATTTGCTGCCAAATCTGGTCCAACATTGACAAAAAATTCATTGAAACCATTTACTATTTTATTCATATTATAGATATCTCTATTCTCATCAATAAAATAGTCTGGATATGTATTATTATTATTATTATTGTTACCTTTAATTACATGATTAAGTATTCCCCAAACCCTTTTAGCATTATTTTTATTAATATTTAATAGATTGGTATAATATGATTTTTTACTAGCTCTTATTATATTAGTCAATTTATTTTTATACAATTTATATCTGTGTTCGGATTCTTCAGTTTTTAATTTAATGAATCGTTTATATAAAGTATTTTTCTTTTTACAAGCATTTTGTATACCCTTAGTCATCCATGGAGATTTCATAGCAGTGTTATTTTTACTTACTTTACGGATAGGACAATTTTTGTCACATAAAAAACAAAATATGTGTAAAAATGTGTTGAAGGCACCATCTACATCCTTCTCTATGTATATAGTATTCCAATCTTGTTGTGATAAATCTGATTCAAGTGAGCTTAATGCTTCTTCAGTCTGTAATCGTTTAAATACAGATGTTTGGGGTGTTTTATGATAAATATAATCATAGTCATACAGTGTAAAAACAGGTAGATGATCGGTTATATCGCATATCATCAAGCCACTAGTGGTTACAGTCTCGATGCTATTTGTAAAAATATTATCTATAAGTGTTGCACTATGTGTTGTGATTCTGCTGGGTCTTGTTATGGTTGGGTGGAGGCTCATACTATACATCCTATTGATGAATTCATCGGTTGTTTTGTGTTTATTTGGATTTATCAAATCAATATTATAATCTCCACAGATGAATAGTTTTTTATTTTTTACTACTGAAAACATTTTTTCCACCCAATCTGTAAATATTTCTAAATTGGAGCCTGGAGCCCGGTATAAACAACCTATTATCACATTTTTCTTATTTCCGTTGTCAATTTCTATAGATATACATTCTAACACATCCTTTATTGTTAGTGTCATATTTTCTATTACTTGAAATTTGAGATGTTTATAAACATATATTGCAACACCTCCACCTACTCTATTTTCCCTGTTTACATAATTGAGAATATAATCATCAAGCTCAAAGTCAATACCTTTATCTTCATTAAACCATGTTTCTGATATTGTTATGATACTAAATGGTTGTTCAATTTGTTGTAGATATTCCTTTATAGCAGTGAAGTTTGTATACATACTCCTACTGTTGAAGTGAATTATGGACAGTTTCCCTTTAGATTTGATGGAATTATTATAATCCTCTTCAGTATAGTAGTTACAGTTATTGGTGTTGAGTGAAAAGAACATATTATCAGGATCTATCTCAGATTCTAAGTCTGTATTATTGTATTCCGTGTACCTATATGGGTTTAGCTCCAGGTGATTATAGTTCACAGTCATGTGTTGTATCCCAACCTTAATATTATCATCCATTGAGTTTGTTCAACTGTGCTTAGATGCCATAGTTATTTATTTTTATTTATTTTAAAGTACAGCTAGCCTCCATATTTTTCCAGCTCCCTCAGATCTTTAATAACAATCACTTTGGCCTCCTCAGATGAACCCTTCAGTTTAATGAATACTTTGCAATTTCTAACCCATGTGTTTTAAATTTTGTTCAGCTTCCTCATATTTCTAGCTTTTTTAGCAATTTCTGCACTGGTTTTTGTTAAGTGGTCATTTAGATAAACATTAGTTCCCTTTATCTTATAACCTTGTTTCATCAGTGCTACTTTATCTTTCCTGTTGACAAATCTCAGAATCAGGGCTGGGGTTCCACTATTCTTCCTCATGGGGAGAGGGTGACAAGCCTCTAAGGCATCCAAGTCCAAATGTATGTTCTTGGACGCGAGAAAAGCCGCCACCTGTTGCTCTGCTGAGCTCACCTCCAGCTCGCCGGGCTCCTCCTCGCTGCTGGCGGCCACGGCGTGTGCATACGACCGTGGCTTAACCTTTAGACCGGACACGACCACATCGCTAATCCTGGAGTACTGTTCCAGGTCCTCCACTCTCCTTTCCAGGACAGCAATCCTCTTCTCCTTCTCCTCCAACCGAACGCGTAATTGCGCCACCTCCTCCACGAGTCCGATGATCACGTCCTGTTTGCATTTGATTGCTGCCACGTCCCGTGCAAGCACCTCCAACGTCCTCCCTATGTCCCCCGTATCATCCATGGCTACGGCTCTCTTTGGCGCCATGGTGTTCCGAAAAAGTTCCCCCCAAAAAGTTTAGATACGTACAAAAGAGAGAGACACCAAAACAAACAAACAAACAAAAAACCAATCGTGTACGGACAGTGTTAGCCAGCTAACTCTCCCGCCATGACAGGCAGGTATCCCTGTCATATACATATGATGTCATATGTATATATACACACATATATGTATATACACACACACACACACATATATATATATATACATATATATACATATATATATATACACATACATATATATATGTATATATACACACACACACACATATATATATATATATATATATATGAGGTATGTATGTATACATATGAATGTATATGTGTATGCATGTATATACACAGTATGTATGAGTATGTATTAGTAAATCATGTGAGAAGGGGGTAGGATTAAATAAGCTTTGCTTCTTCCTACTCCTTTTCGGGCATGTAGAACTGGGGAATGTAACATGAATTATTCTTTGTACAAGGTATCCATGTTCAAAACAACTTAAACCGAACCAAACCAGTAAGGGGCAAAGTGTTGTTAAGAAAGGTGCCCCACCATCGATGGGCCAACACTTGACAGTTGATGTTTTTGTTAAGTGCGTCCGACCCAGGCACATGTCTAGCCATTTTAACTGCACGAAAAATGACGTAACAGGTGAAGATCATTTTTTTTCTAATGTAATAACCACGTCTCCCGATTGACCTTTGTTTTGGTATTAGTCTGCAAGGTCACAACCCCAGGACACACTGGCAATATATGCGAGACTTAAAGAAAAGGCTCAAACATGCCTACGAGTAGCCGTCAAGAAATGCTGAAAAGCGGCAGCTATTGAATAAAAGGTGTTGGGATGCTAAAGTGACTGCTCCACCATTGGAAGTAGATGGGTGATAGAGTCCTGGTAAGGAACTTAAGCCTCCGAAAGAAACACAAAATCTCTGACAAGTGGGAAGCAAATTGTTGTTAAACAGCCTGAGGAGAGCATCCCCATATATGTTGTCAAGCCTGAAGAAGCTGAGGCCAGAGCGAGAGTCCTGCATTGTGACATGCTTCTTCCATGCGGGTTCTTACCTGTGCCAATTAGTGAGGATGAGAGGGACTCCGAGGTGCAAGCCACTCTGACGCCAGCCCTTGAGGAGATAGATGGAGGAAATCTTGCGGATGACAAATCTCTTCTGGAAGGAATGTAAAGCTCATGACACAACTACAAATGTCCCAAAGAAAATTACTTATCCATTGCAATCTTCTCTGAATCCTGGTGTTGCTGAGTTCTCTTTAGAACAGGCTAAATTTTTGGATGTGGCTAGTCCTGCCCTGTCACAAGTTAGGCCTCAGAGAAAAAGAGTGCCACCAAAGTACCTCAGTGATTATCATCTTGGATATAAAGCTCACTGCAAACAACAAAGTTTATGTCCCCCAGCTCAACAGACATTGTTCTGTAGTTTCCTTGTGNGATGTGGCTAGTCCTGCCCTGTCACAAGTTAGGCCTCAGAGAAAAAGAGTGCCACCAAAGTACCTCAGTGATTATCATCTTGGATATAAAGCTCACTGCAAACAACAAAGTTTATGTCCCCCAGCTCAACAGACATTGTTCTGTAGTTTCCTTGTGTCTTTACAACAGCAAATTGCTATGTTAGTGCAGTCTTGATATTTAGTCTTTACATACACAAACCTCATAATTGCCTATCCTATTGTTGAATGATTTTGTGAGACTGTCAGTCTGAGCTGAGCATGATTATGACATACCGTTGTCCTCATTAGGGTCATGAGCGAGTTGGAGCCTATGTCACCTGACCTCAATTAACCTACTATTACAATTAAAAATAACTATAATAATAGATAATATATTATTACATTGTTTTAGCCTTTAAATTGGTTTAGCTTTTTTTTAACACAGCTATTGCATTAAATTTTATTATTGCTGACTTGCATTGGAAGTAGGCCTGTCACGATAATCAAATCGATTAGCCACACGCTAAAAACTTGATAACTTTGCCGGCCGCAATAAATTGACATGTGTGTGCATGTTTGTTGGTGCTAGCGAGGCGCAAGCAAGTGTACTTATTTTCAAAGACAGCGCATATTAATAAACATCAACATGCCAGAAATATTCTGTAGTCCGTCATCCTAATCCCATTTACTGAAAGTATACAAAAAATATAATAACACAACAACATCATCATACCAAGACACAAACACACATGACAGCATACCACCAACAGCAGTACCACTCATTCTGTTGTTAATGTTGGGAGTTCTGCTTGTCAATAAGTCATTTGTTTAACTGGATCTGGATGTATGATATGTGTTTTGATTTCTAATGGCTATAGATGTGAGATTAGACTCAGTGGCAGCTCGAATGGAGAAAGCCGTTTGTCTAAATACAGTGGAACCCCGGGATACAAAACTAATTAATTCCAAAAGTATTTTTGTAAAACGGATTTTTTTGTAACTCACTAACATGTAAACTGGCTAATCCGTTCCACTGACCCGGAAGACCCCTCATACAATGGGGGAAAAAAACACTGTTCTGCGCATTTAATACTGTATAAATAACGAGTATTGTAATACATATGTAATAATAAAACCTGAAATACAATGTATATTGAGTTAAAATTCTATAAAATTTCTTACCTTTAATATGCAGCAAGTGCAGAACGCCATTTAAACTTGCAGCGATAAACCAATCAGAGAACATTTCATCATACGTACTGTACGTACACTCCCGCCATGCCTCCAGTATGTATATTACCGGTATGCTGCAGAACAACATTTGCCGGGGGAGTTACCATATGTGAATGGATTGTGGATACCTGGGCTAAGGTATCTGCTTTAACTCTTGCCCGAGCTTTTGCGAAAGCCGGCATCATTACTGAACAGCCGACGGACATTTTTGGTGGCGAAATTGCCCAGCTGTTCAAGTCAGTTGCAGCAGATGGATTTGTGGGAAAAGAGGGATTAAAAATACAGTAAATGTATTGTTAAACAGTAGAATAAAGTTCAACCAAACTCACTGTTTTGCGTCCATTGCCTTTTTTTGTAGACCGTATGTTTTAGCATGCGCCTTAAAATACGGTAAATCCGGAAAATTCCGAAAAAAAAAAGTTTGGGTAAGATCGACAAACTTTCGTAAAGCTAATTAATTTTTGTAAGCCGACGCAAAAAAAAATCAGAAAGGTGTTTTCGTATCCCGGATTTTTTGTATTCCGAGGCATTTCGATCCCGAGGTTCCACTGTACTATTTTTCAAAATGGAATAATGCACCCTCCCCTCTTAGCACCTTTAGTTCTGCTCTGAACAGCTGTTCTTATGTTGACAAACTTTTGAAGAGGATGAAATGATAAACAGAAGTCAGTGGATTGGGTCATCCCACTGACCCGTGAAGAGTATGGTCTGGTGGGTGATGCTTGGTAAGTGACACCCTTCAGGAAATTGAATCGCCTTGGATGAAGTTAATGGAGATACTGGTATGGCAAAGAGTTTAACTACAGTATAGCTTCAGCAATGAAACAATCATCTGATCCAGAGTCAAAAAATGCATTGATATCTATGTCCTTGTGGGACCAAGACAGCATACCTGGAACTAGAAGACGACTTGTGGCCAGATCAGAGGATGACTTGTCAGGGGTGGATGCCTTGGAGAGTGGACTAGGTAGGGCCAGAAAAGCGTGATAGTGTGGTCTGCCCGCCCGCAGTAGATGCAAAAGCCTAAACATCAGCAGCGGCTCTTTTCAGCAGGTGTAAGATGAGTTTTTCCAAGCTGCATGGATTCATCAATGCCAGAGAAAGATGTCTGCCAGCTTGGGCTAGAGGCCACATGGCTAAATGCTGTAAATGCTGCTCACCCGTTACCCTCTGCGGGAGCCTCTGATTAGTAAAACCTAACTGCTGATTCCTTTTGTTACTCTGATCTTGAAGACTGTCAAAGCGCATGGCAAGCTCGATTAGGTCATCCAGGGTTTTGGGGAGCTCCAGCGACACCATCTTGTCCTCGATTTGGCCTGTGAGTCCTAAGCAGAATGCATCAAGAAGCTCACACATGTTCCAATTGCTGTTGGCGGGCAGCCTGAGGAATTCAATAGCATTCTATATTACGCTGTGCTGCCCTTGCCATCAGAAGTGTTCTGGCTGCTTCCTGACAGGGTGGGGTCCTCTAGTATAAGTGCTCTAAAGCCTTGGAGAAAAGCGACATATGCTGAAGAGATGAGGGATCTCATACTCCACTCCGCCAAAAAACCCACGTTTCCTGATTTTTCCGACATACCTTACATAATAGCGTTCTCTTAATTATGACTACTGTTAAATTTATCGCAGTTTATTATTATTGTAATGTGACTTCATATAGGGTTTAAGGATGTTCACAAGTGCATTTGTACTGGGAACATTTGGCGGAGTCTCCCGTTCGTTGAGTCTTCAACTCTCATTCGGCAGCGCTTCGCCTGCATCCCAGGGGAGAACGGGGATATTAAATCCATTCATTCATTTTCTGTGCCGCTTATCCTCATTAGGGTCGCGGGTATGCTGGGGCCTATCCCAGCTGGATTTGGGCGAGAGGCGGGGTACACCCTGGACTGGTCGCCAGTCAATCGCAGGGCAGACATTCACACTTACATTCGAACAAACAAGCCGACACACATTCAAACCTATGGACAATATAGAGTTGCCAATGAACCCAACATGCAAATCCAAATGAGCCATATTCCGTGCCTACATTGCTGAGGCAGCCAGTCATAATTGTGGCTACAAGGTAGTTGGTGCCAGTCGTGGTGGCAAGACTCGAACCCGATGGTGGACACCAGAGGTGTGTTTTGGTTTGGCCATGGAGCACGACTTTTAGTCACCCTAGAAAGGCAAAGCAGTTTCTGGTTTCTATTTAGGATATAGAACTTTGGTGGAAGGAATACTTTGAGGCCCTTCTCAATCCCACTGACGTACTGTACGTTCTATAGAGGAAGCAGCGTCAGAGGTCACAAACAGGGACAGTTCCCTCACCGTGGCTGAGGTATCTGGGGTAGTCAAAACACTCCCCAGTGGCAAAGCTCGGGGGTAGGGATGCGTTTCGCCGTGAGTTCCTCAAGGCTCTGGATGTTGTAGGACTGTCTTGGTTGACACGCCTCTTCAACATCGCATGGAAGTTAGGAACAGTACCTATAGACTGGCAGACAGGAGCAGTGGTCACCTTTTTAAGACGGGTGACTGGAGGATGTGTATGAAGGGTATAGTGGAATCACACTGCTTAGCCTCCCTGGGAAAGTCTATTTCAGGGTGCTGGAGAGAAGGGTACGACTGTCTGTCTGTTAGATACAGGAGATACAATGTGGTTTTTGTCCAGGTCGCGGAACATTGGACCAGCTTTATACACCGTAGCAAAAGATACTTTAGGGTATGTGGGAGGTTGCCCAACCAGCCTACATGCGCTTTGTAGACTTGGAAAAGGCATTCGACCACTGTGGAGGGTGCCCTGGGAGTACGGGATTGATGGCGTGGTACTACATGCCATTTGGTCCTTGTACAACCAGATCAGGAGCCTGGTTCACATTGCCAGCAGTAAGTCCAGCCTGTTTCCAGTGAACGCTGGCCTCTGGGGGATTTCTAACAGTAATATTTTTTTTAAATAAAATAATGGCACATATTTACAAAATATATATGCCTTTACATAAAATGTGATGCATTTATAATTGTAGTTGTCTATTGTATTGTTTACCACAAAGAGTTACATCCCTACTTATAATAGATTAAAACTTATTTCTATCTGCGATTAAATGTTTTTAATGGACTTAACAACATAATTAACTATGGACACAATGCAATTTATCGCGCTGAAATATTAATCATTCAACAGCCCTAATTTATATATTTAGATTTTATATATGCTATATGTTTTATAGTAGAGGCAGATCATTTTGATTGTGTGCACCCCTGATTTACATGTACAATGTACATAAATACTCCTAATTATTACTATACAAAATATATAAATTCTCTACATCTCTACAATGAGCAGGTCATATTAAAAGTAGCCCACAGGCTGCAAAAAGTGTGAGCACTCCTGTGCTATATACTCCATACATGTATAGCCTATTATTTACATATTGACCACAATTACTTTGAAATAAAAAAATCAGCTCCTCCGTGAATCACCACCATATCGTGGTGGATGGGTTTGAGTGCCCGAGTGATCCTAGGAGCTATGCTGTCGGGGGTTTTATGCCCCTGGTAGGGTCTCCCAAGGCAAACAGGTTCTAGGTGATGGGCCAGACTAAGAGTGATTCAGAAGACCCTTAATGAAGAAAATCAAGAGGAGTGACCGCACCTTGCCCGGACGTAGGACACCGGGGCCTCACCCTGGAGCCAGGCCTGGGGAAGGGGCTTGCAGGCGAGCAGCTGGTGGCCAGGCTTTCATCCGTGGGGCCTGGCCGGGCCCAGCATAAGGGTCTGGTGCTTTGTGATTTGGGCAGTGGTCGAGGGCGGGTGTCCGGGCGACCTGGTCTTCGGCCACCAAATCTGGTTCTTGGGACATGGAATGTCACTTCTCTGAAGGGAAGGAGCCCGAGCTTGTGGAAGAGGCGGAGACATTCCGACTAGATATAGTCGGACTCACCTCAACCCCCAGTTTGGGCTCTGGAACCAAACTCCTTGAGAGTGGCTGGACCTTGTTCTACTCTGGAGTTGCTGTAGGAGAGAGGCGGCGAGCTGGGGTGGGAAAATTAATAGCCCCCCGGCTTGGTGCCTCTGTGCTTGAGTCATCCCCAGTAAACGAGAGTGTTATTTCCCTACGCCTTAGGGCTGGGGAAAGGGTCCTGACTGTGGGTTGTGCGTATGCGCCGAACGGCAGTTCAGAGTACCCAGCCTTCTTGGAGTCTATCAGAGGGGTTCTGGAGAGCACCGCAGTTGGTGACTCCATAGTTCTAAGAGATTTCAACGCCCATGTGGGCAATGACAGTGTGACTCGGAGGGGCGTGGTTGGGAGGTTTTTGTGAAACTGGGAGGAGTTTGGTTAGGCTATGAGCACGACTTTCAGTCGGCCTCGAAGAGGTACTGGCAAACCGTCCGACACCTCAGAAAGGGGAAGCAGCCCCCAGTTCACACTGTTTACAGTGCGGACGGGGGCTTGCTGACCTCGACTGAGGATATAGTTAGTCGGTGAAAGGAATACTTTGAGGCCCTTCTCAATCCCACTGACATGCCTTCCGTAGAGGGAGCAGAGTCTGAGGATACGTACGTGGACAGTTCTATCAACGTGGCTGAGGTATTTGGGGTAGTTAAAACACTCCCCAATGGCAAGGCTCCGGGGGTGGATGAGTTTCGCCCTGAATTTCTCAAGGCTCTGGAGGGTGGAAGACTGTCTTGGTTGTCACGCCTCTTCAACATGGCATAGAAGTCGGGAACAGTACCTCTAATCTGGTAGACCGGGGTGGTCTAGTGGTGGGAAGGCATGTCAGTGTCCACCCTCGGGTTCGTGGTTTGCCACCACGACTGGCACCGACCGCCTTGTGGCCGCAACTACAACTGGCTGCCTCAGCAATAAAGGCACGGAATACGGCCCATTCGGACTCAATATCCCGGTCCTCCCTCGAGATGCAGGCGAAGCTCTGCCGAAGATGAAAGTTGAAGACTCGATGAATAGGAGACACTGCCTGACGTTCCCAGCACACCCTCACTACGCGTTTGGGTCTGGCATGTCTGTCTGGCATCCTTACCCGCCATCTAATCCAACTCATCATCAGGTGGTGGTCAGTTGACAGCTCAGCCCCTCTCTTCACCCGCGTGACCAAAACATGCGGACGCTGGTCTGATGATACGACCACAAAGTCGATCTTAGACCTGCGACCTAGGGTGTCCTGGTGCCAAATGCACTTATGGACATCCTTATGTTCGAACATGGTGTTTGTTTATGGACAAACTGTGATTTGCTCAGAAGTCCAGCAACAACACACCACACGGGTTCAGATCAGGGAGGCCGTTCCTCCCAACCACGCCCCTCCAAGTCACACTGTCATTGCCCACATGGGCGTTGAAATCTCTTAGTAGAACTAAGTACTAACTATCAGCTGCGGTGCTTTTCAGAACCCCTCTGATAGACTCCAAGAAGGCTGGGCACTCTGAACTGCCGTTCGGCGCATACGCACAAACCACAGGCAGGACCCTTTCCCCAGCCCTAAGGCGTAGGGAAATAACACTCTCGTTTACTGGGGATGACTCCAACACAGAGGAACCAAGCCGGGGGGCTAACAATAAGCCCACACCAGCTCGCCGCCTCTCCCCAGCGGCAACTCCAGAGAAGAACAAGGTCCAGCCCCTCTCAAGGAGTTTGGTTCCAGAGCCTAAACTGTGGGTTGAGGTGAGTCCGACTATATCTAGTCGGAATCTCTCCGCCTCTTTCACAAGCTCGGGCTCCTTCCCTTCAGAGAAGTGACATTCCATGTCCCAAGAACCAGATTTGGCCGCCGAAGACCAGGTCGCCCGGACACCCGCCCTCGACCACTGCCCAAATCACAAAGCACCGGACCCTTATGCTTGGCCCTGCAGGTGGTGGGTCTGCGCGGGGGAGTTCCCGCGTGGCTTCTTCGGGCTAGGCCCGGTCAGGCCCCACGGGTGAAGACCTGGCCACCAGCTGCTCGCCTGCGTGCCCCTCCCCAAGGCCTGGCTCCAACGTGAGGCCCCGGTATCCCACGTCCGGGCGACGGTCACGTCCGGTCACTCCTCATGTTGTTCGTCATAGGGGTCTTCTGAATCACTCTTAGTCTGGCCCATCACCTAGAACCTGTTTGCCTTGGGAGACCCTACCAGGGGCATAAAGCCCCCGACAACATAGCTCCTAGGATAACTCGGGCACTCAAACCCTTCCACCACGATAAGGTGGTGATTCGCAGAGGGGCAAAAAAAACCCCAAAAAACAATGTCAAGTACAACATGCTAAATTCAATCAAATGTGTAATAAATCTGTAAAATATGATTAATACAACAATAGGCCTGTTAAATAAGTGTGGTGTACACTATATTAAAAAGGTGTCCAGAGTGCGGCCCAGTGGCTTTTTGTTACTGGTTTCTGTTTTTTGTTTTTTTTATTGGCCCATGTCATGTTATTAATAAAATATAGTTCTAAAAAATATATACAGTAATTATGAATCGTCAAATCAAAGCATAGCTCATAGCATAAACAATACAAGACATCGAAAGTGAAGTTCATACCAATAATACGCTTTTTCCACCTACTGGTATATGTATCACTAATCTAAGATGCATTTTTTTTCTTGAAATATATATAACTTCCACGATTAAGCGACAAAAAATGAATGAATGAATGAAAATACAGCATATAACTTCTTAGGTCTGGACTTTGACTAGGGCATTGGAAGTGTGTTCACCTTCACTTTCTACTTGACTGTTCACATTTCTACGCTGTAGGTGGCCAACTCTTAACAGCAGCTCCATGGGAATATGTGTGCGTGTTGTGCTTAGAGACATGGTGGGCAGAAATTGTCATTATAACTGCAGAAAAACCAAGTTTATCTTGAAGTGTCAGTAACCAGAGGAACTAAGCACTGATAATGCACTTACAATATACTGTACATCCTTGAGTAGCAGGTTCGTGTCATGTTCTGTAGGAGATATTATATTGCCAAGGTGAAAGTGAAAAAGACAGGGTTCTGCAAAAAACGGCCATTGTAGAAAATTCAACCAAAAGAATACAGCAATAATGGGGGAAAAGGAGTAAAATGGCACAATGGAAGGGATAAAGCTGAAACGTTGACACTTAAATAGATACATCCCTGCAGAATTTTGCATATTGGGCCAATTCATTTTTTAAAACTTTCTTTTTCCCAAGCAGTTTGTTCTGTAGAAAATACATCTCAATCACACAAAGTCGTTAATTTATAAATATGTAAAAATGCAAGTAGAAAGTACAGCATACATGTACTAGTGAACAATTTATACATTTCTGTGTCCGTGTGCTTCACTAATGTCTTTTCGCTAAGCTTTGATATTTCACTTTGTTGAGCGGTCCATGACCGCACTGCGGTTAAGGCAAAGGGGAAGCAAAACTTAACACTTGCATATTTTATATTTATTAGTCATTTACGCATTTATTTACATACATTATATTTAAATATTGGACATTTTACATGGAATATTTAATCACTCAAGTGCTCCAATGAATGCAAATAAATGTCTAAATGTTTAATAAATGTAAAATGTTAACTGTTACCGTACTTTTGGCCCACCCTGTATATAAAACTTTACCTTGTAAACCTGTATATAACACTGTCAAAGCTTTGAAAGAAAATCTGTTCAACGGATCAGGCCGATCCGGTTATTGTAACTCTGGGCCACAATCCAACATGGTAGGTGCAGGAATGCATCTCAGAACTAGTTGCCATTTAAAGTGAAGTTAGTTTCATGTTGGACGCTGGATATTCAGCTCTGTAGTCACAACAATAAACTTCCATTCAGCTGCCTAAACTCCTCTCTCATAGTGCCAAGAGCTCACACTGGAAGTGCTGCCCTTACCGCTAATTACCATCAATAAATTACTATTGCACTGAAAAGTTTTTCAGTGCAATACTAGCATTTCTAAATCGTGCCACAAATTTGATTCAAAAAGCAACAAAAGCTAATAAATGTGAAAATATGTAATCCCTATTTTATGTTTGTTAGTCTGCTTCTTTCTTCGCTATGTAATTTCTGCTTTAGATGCAAGATAAAATACGAGACTCTACCATTTGCATTCTCAGGGAGGGGGAATGAGTCCATTCTAATTCACTCAGTAAATAGAGAAATTAGTTTTCACCATAAAGTAAAAAAAAAAGGGTTACTTTCTGGTTCTCGAAGACTGACATAAGACTGAACCGTACCATTTTGTATTCTGAGATGGGGAAGATTGTGACTGTGATCAGCAAAAAAAAAAACATTTCGTAAAGACAAATTGAATACCATGATGTTTGTTGGTTCATATGTTGGCAGGTCTGTTCCATTTCTGATTTTGGTACCAGGGAAGCATCTCCACTGTACGGTGGCCAAGAAGTGGAAAACACATTAACAAAGCAAAAACCAACTAACATAAGGAAGGAACAGTTCCTTGGTCTAAGACTTCCATGTATGCCTCTATTCTTTTATATCTCAGTCCAACCCGTCGAGACAGACCCACAGAGCCTGGGTTCTGTCCAAAGTTTCTTTCCCAGAGGCAGTTTTTCCTTGTCTCCGTTGCTAAAGGTTTGCTCATGTGGGGTTTTAGTTGGCTCTCTGTGACTTTTATGTGTAAAGTGCCATGAGATGACAGCTGTTGTGATTTGGTGCTATACAAATAAATTTGAATTGAAAGAAACGAGTGTTTAGTAAATAGATTTTCAGACAAGTGTGCCATCTTTTAGCTTGATTTAAATTTTCAGTTAATTTGGAGTTGTTAATACATACATTTTTTAACTTCCTTTCAATAAAACACAGTGACTAGAAAGGCACTATACTTATCCCGTATTATGAGTCGCACTAAATAATAAATAATCGTACATCTTTTTGATATTTTGTAGAACGTGTTGGAAACTTGTCCTGTATTTTTTCGCCAATTGCTCTAACCATTTTTTGTGGAGTTCTATAGACAAATCGCGAAAATGCTCCTTGATTGAAATGTTTAAGAATCTTTAAAAAAAATTCCTTAATCCAGTCAGTGATCCGGATCCCCCTAATCAATTGAATCAGTCATTCCATATCCTATTTCTGACAATTCCTAAAAATGTCATCCAAATCCATTCAGAACTTTTGAAGTTATTTTTAACACATACAAACAAACAAGCAGATAAACACCGGCAAAACATAACCTCCTCACTTGGCAGAGGTAAAAATGGGCACATTTCAGAGATAGTTGCACATTTTCATTAATCATAATTAATTAATTTTAAAACTGTAATTAATCTGATTAATTTTTGAAAATAATTTTAACCATCATATTTTAAGCATTGGCCGTCCTATTAAAAACCAACAAATCATGGTCCACCTGACAGATATGACTAGATGATTGTATTTCTGGGGAGGAGAGTTGAGAATACCCCTGTCTGCATTTTTAACCAGACTTGCATCAGAGCCAATTTGTACTGCTAATCAAGATTATATCGTTGCAAACTGTGCTGTGGTGAACTAAAATGCCAATCATAATCATGTATACATGTGGGTTTTTATGACCTCAAAAGTTCAACATGCCCAAAAAGATAAGAGCAATTTCCATGCATGATTGGTGTTTGTTGTTATCTCACACACACACACACACAATCTCATCCTTTAAATCTCTGCATTGGCTGTCTCATTCTAAAGGTATGGGGAGGGGTGTGTGTATGAGGTTGCCATGGAGACTATTCTTCTTGGCAACACAGTTGTGTATCTGTAGTTTGATTGGTCGCAAGCAGCGTGTGAGCCAGCAGCAACTGGATATCCTCATGGAACCTCCCAGGAAATTCATTCTACAGACCAGAGCAGCCGACTGGTTAGCTAGATGTGTAAAACTTACTAAATATCTACTTCTCCTGAGGAAGGCCCTTTCACAACAAATATAACCTGTGTAGGGAAAATTACAAAATAATTAGTTAGTTACCAGGGAAAGTGATTATCGCGTTACTTTTTGGAAAAACTTTCAAATATGTAAGTGTTTAAGTTTAGCTTTGTCGCGGGTGTCATGTGGAGAAAGGTGTCATGACATTAGTCGGGCCAAGCTTGCGACTCGACCAAAACGGTAGAGGGCAGTGTTTTCCTGAGAGTGAGCAACCACATCTCTTGTTGACAATTAGCTTTGTGTCTAGTAGTGTACATTGGCTTCAGATGTGCCATCCAGATGGTTGGTATTGATATCAGTGCATAACAACACACCACATTTCACAGTCACATTTGAAATACTAATTACTGTAGATTTACAGTAGATTACCCGCTACTAGAAAACAATAAAAGCGAGAGTAACGTTAGCAACACTGACTATAACAAGCCATCACGTCTCTAAAAGGTCCAACATCATTTGATGCAGCGTCAAATAGATTAGCAATTAATGTTACTCTGTTAGTGTTAATTAAAAAGTAACATCAGTCATTGGACCAGCCAGCTGTGTAAAGAAGCTCCAATAAGGAGCGCTTTGATTTAATACCAGGATGGTTAAAGCAGCACGTGTGATACATTGATGCATTATCTGAAGAGTTCAATTTAAATGAGATCATGTACAGTAGTGTTCAAAATAACAGCAGTCCAATGTGACTAACCAGATGAATCACTGTTAATATATTTGTATTGCTACATGGCAAACAATTTACCAGTAGTTGCAGTAGGTTCTCAGAAAACAAACAAGGCCCAGCATTCATGATATGCACGCTCTTAAGGCTGTGCAATTACGCAATTAGTTGAAAGGAGTGTTTTCCATAAAATAGCAGTGTCTGCCATTTGCTTTACAAACACGAAATTATTTTGTAGAAATTATTTTGTAATATTTAGTTGTATGATCACAGTTTTTTATAACTGCTTCACTTTTTAACGGAGGGACTTTACGGGAGATTCTTGTAAATACACATTGTTACAGGACTTACAGGTAACTCCAGACTGAAATTGATCATCCTGAAGCTGATCATTGGCTGAGCCTTTGCCATTCTGGTTATTCTTTAATCCATGTTGATAGTTGTCGTTTGTTTTCTGCCATGTGTCTCTGGTTTTGGGCTCCATTTTAAGGCACTGGAGATAATTTTAGCTGAACAGCCTAATATTTTTTACACCTCTTAAACTTTTCCTCGGTCTAAGCAACTTTTTAATCAAAGTATGCTGTTCTTCTGAACAATGTCTTGAACGACCCATTTTCCTCAGGCTTTCAAAAAGAAGTGCATCTTCAAAAAGTGCTGGTTTCATCTTTAATTATGGGCCACCTGATTCACAAAATCGATCACTCATCACTATTGAATGCCACACTGCTACTTTTTGAACACAGCCCTTTCAACTAATTGTCCAATTGCACAGCCTTAAGAGCATGCATATCATGAATGCTGGGTCTTGTTTGTTTTCTGATAATCTTCTGCACTTTCGGGTAACTTGTTTGCCAAGTAGCAATAAAAATATACTAATAACAGTCCTTAATCTGGTTAGTCGCATTGGACTGCTATTATTTTGAACACTACTGTATGCTGACAATGACTGTGCAACTCTCAACTATGATCTTCACTATCTACATGATGGAGCATGTGAAGCCACAGCATTCCTTCAGCAGGGTGAGGCCCGTTTTGGCCAATGGAGAAGAGTTCGGCTGAGCCCTGGGTACTCGCCTTGTGGGTATACCTGGAGCAAAAACATGGTGCATTTTCATTTGAGTAAAACGGTTGATGTAGGGACAGGATAGACTAACATATTTTTGGCCGTTTATAGATGTATATATTGCACTGAAAATAAAAACACACAGATATCTAGCAACACAAATGAGGAGCAAGATAATTGTGCCTTGCCTACAGTCAAGCATGGTGGTAGTAGTGGAACACACCCACATGCCCAGAACAACAGGCCAACAAATGAAAATCGAGAGCAGTGGAAAGTAATTAAACTATTGAGAAATTATATTTAGTTGTTTAAAATTAGTGAATAAATTCCTCTGATTTTATACACTGCCTGGCCAAAAAAAATAGTCGCCACCCGGATTTAACTAAGCAAATAGGTACAAGGTTGCTGCAGGTGGTCAGGTCTAGGTTCAGCAACACTATGTGCTCAAAGAATGAGGTCAGGTGACTACCTGTTTATACTAAATGACCAGGTTATTCCACCAATTGATTTTTTTTCCCCCTGATGGCACGGGCAAGATGACAATGCCGGGATTGAGAGTGGTTCAGGGAATGAAGCAGCAAAAAAGCCATTATTGGATATTCCTAGTTTTTTTGCGTTGTGTCCCATTATGTGCATTGATAGCTGCCTCATGCTAGCTGTTTTTTTTAGATTCCAATGTGTTCTGTGACAATGCGAAGCAGAGTACGATCCCCTCCTTTGGGAAACGGGGG
This sequence comes from Oostethus manadensis, assembly GCA_024372805.1. Classification (NCBI taxonomy): domain Eukaryota; kingdom Metazoa; phylum Chordata; class Actinopteri; order Syngnathiformes; family Syngnathidae; genus Oostethus; species Oostethus manadensis. Next base: position 286,934 of record QODF01000132.1, on the reverse strand, counting down.
CAAACGGCTGTTTTGATAATGAGCCCAAACACATCTCCAAGGAAAACAACAGTGCTCACACTAAATACTCATAATACTCACAAAATATGAACATTCACTGTGAGGTGTACTCACATGTGTTGCCACCTATAACAATGGCTGTTTTTCAGAAGACGGTAAATTGACACTAATATACAAGCTCAAGTAAAGTACAAACAGATTTTATTTCCATAGTATTTGAGAAGAAACAAAATGGTTCCTGAATTTACTCTTTATTTTGCAAGGCTAAAGAACTCAAGCTTCGGTTGCCATTAATTACAATGTTTGGAGGAAGACTAGGAATAATTAGACATGAGTGTCGTACCTGTTTTAGGTAGGTGTCTTGGAAATTTAGACCTCAGAAAGTCAGCCATTTCTTTATCTTCTTCTTTCTCCCTGCGTGCAGATGAGGACATACGTACATCATCCTTTGTGTTTTAATTTAACGTATATTTACCAAAAGAAGTGTGTTGTGTTTGCCAGGTCATAGAGAAGCGGTGCTACAGAGGCCATGCACGACTCATTTATGACACCCACATCCATCAGTGTATTTATACTTGATTTAGGGCTATTATTATCGCACTGAAAACATGTGACATATTATAAAGGTGCTTTACTCAAGTTGCAACCTGACTATAAGGCCACATTGTGTAATATAATGTTAATATGCAGTGTCATGCAGACTGAAATCATTAACTTGAGTTTTAACTCCATCTCATGCTTCGACAACCCTCTTCCCTGCCTCACTTTTGCTGTGACTGCTCATGCGGTAACAAATAACCATGCAGTCTAAAGACGCATTCAAAACACAATTCATAGTCCACATCATTTCCTCTCATTGTTTAAATGACAGTCATGACCTTTTCTTGCCATATTCACAGCTTGTGTGCTCCGCTAAGATGTCTCATGCTACCATCTACCCCTCCATCTATCTCATCATATGCAAAGCTCACCTGAGTCTTTCAAACTCGACATCATCCACCAGGAAATCTCTCGTTTCTACCAGTTTGTTGATTTGCTGCAAAAGTTGTTCTTCCCTTTGTCGGTCCTCATTGGACTTGTCGTTATCTGCAGCGGGAAGACAATAAAGAACATTTATGGGTCTGTTTATTGACATGTTTAACTTATTGTGTGAGGATATGGGGAAAGTACACTTCGCTCGCTTAATGTACTGCAAAAAAGATCAGTCAGAATAATCCATAATGCGGCATATAGAGAACACACAAAAATCCACTATTTCAAAAATCCCAATTATTAAAATTTGCCGATCTGGTCAATTTCCACACTGCTAAAATGATGCATAAAGCAAACAATAACCCGTTACCATATAATGTCATACAATTTATCTCAGCAATAGAAGAGAAATATGACCTCAGGGACAAATTTAACTTAAAACCCCTATATGCAAGTGTAACAGGGTCAATTGAGTTATTGTAAACATGTTATTACTGTTACATAATTACACAAAATATATGTTAAAATAATACCTGATGTGTTCATTTTGTCATGACATCAATGTGGAACGTCAACATCTATCATTGTGTACCTCTTACTGCTCTAATTAGTGTGACACCTCTCATAAGTTTGAGCCATGCCTTTCTACTTCCCTTTTGTTTGCGATCTCCATGTGAGCGGTAGGCGTTCGTATGGCTCCAAAGATTTGTGCTGTAATTTAGAACTTTATTTATTCTTTCTTGTCACGTGTCACTGTGATCTTTGTAGGGCCACGCTAATTCTTCACATTCTGACTGTATCGTCTTTTTGTCACATTGATCAGGTATGCTATTTTTGTCTCTCTTGTGTACGCCCTTTTGTTTGTGATCTCCATGTAAGAGTCATCAAGAGTAAACAATGTGCAACTGCAGCAACCCTGTGTCAGTTGTCACTCGAACGTCATCCACAACGCAAAGATATAAATGCCACCGGTTACACAAGAACAAAGCTAAAAAACTTTAGTACTTCGATCAAACTATTGAACAGACTGAGTAAGGAACTAAAACAATGCTCTAAAATTAGTGATTTCAAGAAACAGTACAAACATTTCATGTTTACAAAATACAAGGAAGAAGAGTCCTGAACTACCGTGTACATCCAATACTATGTCTACTCACTACACCTAATAACTTTATTCCTTGGAGAGTAAATTGTCTGTCTGTGTTATGGTCAATGCTATGTCTAATTACAATCACCTTATCAATAACTCTTCATTCCTTTGTGAGCACATTGTCTGTACTCACCCCCAATCTAACTATGTTCTATTCTATTTATTATGATTATCAGTCATCATGACTGCTACATAATTTATTTTATGACGACAAGGACATTGACTACTGTTTTAACACACTGCCACTTTACCTTACTTATGCATTTTAAACCTAAAGAAAGTGAATTTCTTCAATAGTGCTGCCAAGATATTAAAGAATAGATTAATTAATTATGATACATCAAGTGATCTAATTAATTCATATTTTAATCTCACCTAAATATTACCGAGAAAAGCACACACTTTGAGGTATTTTCATTTAGTCATGACATTGTGGCAGATCAAAAAAATTCATATATTAACAAAATAGTGCTTTATTATTATTTTTAACAGACTACAACAGATGCAGTCCTTGCCACTTTCTGCTGTACTCGGCCCCTGCTGAAACTCGTCCCCTGTGCGGCCTACAACCTTAATTTCGAATGTTGATGTGTTCATTTGTCAATCTCCAAATAATTTTGAAATATAAATAAAATCAGGTCTGATAACATTAGGTCCATACACAGTGGCGTGAGGTGCTGTGAGCGAGGTGCTGAGACACGCTGTTGACACATCAAAATAACACACACTCCTCTACTTTCACGTCTCCTCTTCACTAGTCAACGCTTCATGGAATCATAGCAGTGCCCAAATTAAAAGGAAATACTTGTGGAAATATAAACAGACTCAATAATACAAAAACTTACAAATGTAGTCATATTGTAGTTCCATGTTGTCTTTGTCTCTCCCATTTAGTAGTCAATACCTGATTATATGATTTCTGCTTGCAGTCCCTACATAGTACCTATGTTAAAATGGAGGAAAAGCAAATAGAAAAGACAAAAGAGGATACTCAATGATAAAATGGAAAAAACAAAGACTATACACAATGCAAAAAATAGAAAAAGCAGAGACAAAATGCAAATACAATATGGCTACGTTAGTATATTTTTGTATTAATGATTCTCTTTCTTTTTCCACATGTATTTCCTTTCCGACTTGCCCCCCACTCCCTGCAACTACATTGGGAGACGATCAGCTGCTGCTAAACAAGCCCAAACACAATGACAGTCAATCAATGTCCACTTCTTGGTGTGACTGACCAATATTTTCCACCCCCAACAACTCAAGCACAAAAGGCCTGACACATAAAAACTGTTTTTTATGTGGGCAACTTCCATTAAATGTAAAGTTAAAGATACAAAATTCAGTTAATGCAAACCACATTTCAAAAGGCAAAGGTGAGAGGTTTGGGAACACTTGGCAAGAGTGGGAGAAAGTACATTTTTTTTCTGCAAATTTGAAATTACTGTGTTTTTGGGCTGAACTCAATAATAGTGAAGGTGGTGACTCCAACCTGGCAGGGACACTAATTTCTGCAGGTCCTTCTTCAGCCGAGTGATCTCCTTGCATAGCTGAATGTCATCCATCCTGCAAAAAGAGAAACAAAATACTTATTAGCCTCTGAAAATGGAGGTACTCGGGCTGTAGTTTCTGTATGTTATATGCCAGATGTTTGTAAAAGTTCTATAATTAACAACTGAAATTCTACAATTGACTGTGTTATATCCATTACGGACCTGCGACCCTAATGAGGATAAGCGGCAGAGAAAATGAATGAATATCCATTACGGATCATAAAAGCTCTAACTGTCCAAATGCTTCTCTACCAAATTAGAATTTGACCTCGCTAGGGAGCTATTGTACATATTAATTATTTGGTAAAAAATTAAGAAATTTATCTTTGAGGAAGTCTTTTCTTTTTCTTGTAGATAGAGTTGGCCTTGATTATTTAATATGTACAATTATGTCCATCTCTAAAGGGCAAAATGTAACGCGTCATGTAGGATTCTTCAAATTTATGTCGTCATCTCACATGTATCTGAGCTCAGACTCTCTCCGGACCAGAACGTCTCTAATTCTCTCAATCTTGAATAGTTCGCCTTCAATGTCGTCTACAGTTATGCTGGAGTCCGCCATGGACACCACGTCGTCCTCTGAAAGACACACACACACGCACGCACGCACACACACACACGAGAGGGTGCTGTTTTGAAATAACAATTAGGTTGCAAATAAAAGCATGCCCCCCCGGCAGGTACACCAAGAGGCGACAGTAAGTCCGCTTCGAAGAGGTGCAAGTACTGTCTTTATAATCATCAGCTTTACAGATGCCATGTCTTCTCTGTTATGTGTTGTGATGATGTCTATACAAGGTCATAGTAGATGTAGATATAGGCCCCTAATATCTTTTCCTTAGAGGATAAAGAACGCATCTATTTGCTGTGTGATGTTTATAAAATATATAAATTCCGTAAAAGTTACCCTGAAATTAATTGAGTGACAGTGTCTATTAAAGCAAAGGCCATTGGTTAAGGAAATATATTATTACCTCTTGAGCAGGAATCCTAAAGAGGTGCTCGTCAACCTATGGTTCTACCACACATACACGCTTAAAGAACAGACACCTGTGGATGCTTGACATTTGCAGTTCTGACTACAGTTAAAGCAAACTACCTTTTCTACGCTGTAATATCAGGATCCTAAAATGCATGTTGACATCCTTATTAATCACTAAAATGAAGCATTAGCCTATAGTTTAAATGTCATTAATTGTAAAAGGCAGCATATGCATTAGTTGGGTTACCTGCTTTGCTGCCGTCTCTGCTCCATTGTGTACGGTCCAGTGATCCATACTGATGGAAAGATTCTCTCTTCATCTCCATCATTCCAGTTGCTGCTCTCCCCACCTCCTCTCTGTGGGATGCAGATGCAGCGAGCAGGAAACCACCACAACAAAATATATCAAAACACTAAAATGATGATGCTGGATTTCAGTGACTCATTGCCAGTCACCGACCTGCAGAGGCAGGAGGGCAAGATGCTTCTTGCATGCTTTAGCGTAAGCAGCGGACAGAAAACTCCTTGTCAATCAAGGTGGTCACGTTATAGGGGAAATATCGCCACCTGGTGGACACCACGGCTACCAAGCGCTGACAACTCCACAAGGAAATCAAAGTACCGTTGATTCTTTACAAAACATGACATATTTACATGATTATAATTGGATTTACAGTGGCAACCATTCCTTATGACAAACTTCATTAACATTTTGTGAAAATAGATGAATAAATAAATGGGGAATAACCACGCAGGATTAACATTTGTCTGAGAAGGTGGGAGCATTTGTTAAAAAAAAAATCTTGCAGTTGAATGTATAATGCAATGATTCTAATGTTATATGTAACACAGGTGGCTGTGTGAAGAGATGCAATCACATCTTCCATGAATAATAAGCGAGGAGTGTCAGTCAAGACCCTCAAAAACCAATGACTCCATGATGATTTGCTGTCAAAAGTGGCATACTTGTGTACACACAGCTGCTCTCAGACCGTGCCTACAGTTTTGATATAAACACAACACATAAGAAACACTTCAATGAGACAGTGAGGCTGAGTAGGTTTGGGGCATGTGTGCATTTCAGTAAACAGTTTATATAACACAAAACTCAACATGTTGTGTCTTAAAAGTCGCTTTCAGCTGCATTAACAGATTAGTTGCATCACTTTTACACATGGTTCAGCACAGTTCATTAATTGTCTAACAACACAATGTAAAAAAAGTAACTAGCACTGTATTTCTTGCACTAACATCCACAATGTTAGGAAACAGCACAAGGTGACGTCTCATGTTTCCATGTGTCAAAGCAGACAGGGTCAAGGGTATTGTCCTATATGTGGTAATATGGAAGTCATTTCATGATGCCAGCAAATGTGTTGACAGGCAAAGGAAGTCCTTTGCTCATGTACTTGCTCAGTCCGGCGTCTTTGTCCTCGTCAAGGTTTAATTTGGACATCATGCTTTTCTGAACACGGTATCCAGGGTCAAGGCACGGCACAATTTCAATGCTGGAGCAGCACACAAGAAAAAAAGCAAACCTTTTAGACTGCTGTTTATAAGCATGCACAATAAAAATTGTAAATATTTTTTTACTTTCTTTAACGGATTTCATAGCATTCAGGAGAACATGCTTTTAACTTTTGTGCCGTCATTGAAGGTTAAATTCCCAGGCAGTGCCCTAACACCCAGCCAGTCCAAAGCCCCATGCATTCCATGGCTTTCCATGAAACAGTATGCACAATGTAAGTATTGCACAATGTAATGCATTACTTGTTTTTCTACAGTATTTAATAATATAGTATTTAATAATATTAATCATCCTTCTAACTTTATTAAAAAGTTAATTAAAATCCATGCAAATCAGGTTGCCATGTGTTTTGCTAGGCCTTTCTTATATTTTGTACCTTGAATCTAGTGGAAATTCTAGAACAGCAGGCCTAAATTCCTCTAACACTCAGAAATATGCAGTGCACTTGAATGTCTCATTATGTGTATGTGAGTGTGAATGCTTGTATGTCTGTCTTGCGATTGATTGGCGCCCAGTCCAGAGTGTACCCCGCCTCCCGCCCAAAGTCAGCTGGGATAGACTCCAGCATACCACGACCCTAATGCGGATAAGCGGTATAGAAAATGGATGGATGGACAGTGTTTGAAACATGTGGCAATTATTTTTGGCAAAAACCGGGGCTTATGAAAACCTAGGTTTCATAAATGATTTACAAAGGGTATAAATTGTTTAGCCTTGGTGGAGGTCTACGCCCTTCATATACATCATGGATGTGCCATTTCTCACAGGTCCAAAAAAAGCCCCCTCTTACCTCTGCACATTGTTGTAGATCCTTTTTGAATCTCTGTCCATTGTAACTCTGAGCCACGATCGACTCTCTAGCGAACAAATCGTGATGTTGTTACTCCTGATTTTTGATTCCTGAAAATCAGAAATCAAGAGATTGTTTATTAACAGTCTGTATAAAGACAATTTCAAAAATTTGAACATACTGCATTGTTGTTTTTAGCTTTTGCTGGTACTTCCTTGAAGGTAAGTGTCAAACAAGTCAGATCTAAAAGACAAAAATCAATCAGTTTGGAATATTGAGTTTTAAATATGAAATACTGTGATGGTAATAAACCTTCTGTTGCACTGGAAGGAATAGCACTGATATGAACACCAGTTGTCCTGACTTGCATCCCTCGGTCAGCATCACGACCACTTAGTGTCACCTGCACCCACATACACAAAATTAGTTATGGAGGAACATTTATTAAATAAAATGTAATTGAATAGAAACTCACTTTTTTGTAACTGATGTAGACAAGGGCCCCACATAGGTCCGCTACACTCTTCTTCTGCTTCTCTGTTTGAGGGAAAGCTATGCGGTCAATCAACCTTGCATATGCTATACAGTACGCAGTACAGTACATACATACATACAGTACAATATGCAGGTAGTGTATGTAGATGGTAAAAAGGTCAACAGTGTCCATTAAATGTACTGTATGTCTTTCCATTCAAATCACCTCTCATTGGAGCCATGGAAGGTCTGAGCTCAGAAACATCCACCTCCAAATGGGTGAGGAAGGCATCCTCCACTGGTTCTTTTGTTATGGCTGTAAAGGCGATCTAAAGGAAAACAATATAGAATGAAAATATAGTATAGCTAGGGAAATACAAAAACTGAAGCCTGGCTGCTAGAGAGAGGTCATTTTGTTTCACAAGTATTGCTAAAATGCTCTTCAGAAAGGTGCCACCGCTGCATTTCTTATTAAAATATTAAAAGAACGGCCACCACATCCCATGCTAAATTAGTACTGTGATCAAAATGAAAACCTGCACACTTTTAAAAATGGACCGATTAGTAGGTTTTTCCAATAGTATATATTACTGTTTGTGAACAAGTATACCACTGGTAAATTGCTAATAGTGAATCTCATACAGCAGTAAATCTGTATGCGATAAATCGCATACAGCAGTCCTTGGGGTTCAAGTTTTGGGTTAAGTCTGAACTAAATTTACTAACTAAGTCACTAACACTGTAAACATAACTCATAAAGGACATATAAAATACAGTATTAAAAAGATTAAAAGAATGAAACATTATTGTCATAAAAAAGACAGAACTCCTTATCTCCTGTGGTTGTCTTGCATATTGTATGATTTTGCAAGGAGTGAGAGACAGGCTTACTGAGAGGAAGAATTCTCAATAATGTGAACACTATGCTGCTTATTTATCTTTGTTCATTTAAAAAGAGCAGATCCTTTACGGACTCTAATTTTGTGGGTTGTGCAGCAGGGGAAGGTGCTGACTGATTCAGCCTGGCGTAGTGACAATTTCATGCCAAAAGGATTCGCCGAAGGTATGCTGAAAGCTCACCGGATCCAACCTGATCTACTATCGGCGCAAAGCGAAGCAACCTTACATAGTGGTAATTTGGCTGACTGGTGCACAGGCGCACACACAACCGAAACCCGAAAGGAGCTCATTTGATTGGTGAAGATTTGACATGGCTGTGTTAAACCCAGTCACGCCTTCTCTCCTCCCTTTTTGCCACTTTCGCCGGTAGGAGGAATGCTGCGCATGACACGAAATTGCAAAATGCGCCTAAAACACGGCCATTGGCAAGCGAAGGTGTGCTTACGCCTGGTCTGTGAAATTAGAGCCCCACATGTTTAAGAATACCATATTTATCCTTCATGATGGTTGTGGCGTTTGAGACGTTTGGAACGGGCATGCAACCATTTCTTTGACATGCTGACCCTAGAAGAGCCTGCCTTATACTTGGAAGATATAATGAAGTGAAAAAAGTAAACTAATAAGCGTGAACTGAATTCATCCGCAGTTGTCGAGTAAGTCCCGTGTTTACAGACCAAAATTAAATTTTTAATAAAATTATGGGAGCATGTTTGTAACCACAAAACACTGTAACCCGTGGATCACCTGTGCTACATATCGTAAACATGGGATTAGTACTTCAACTTTACTTTATATACTTAATAAATTGGATATAGTGTGAATAGTGTTCAAAATAATAGATCTCCAGTGTGACTAACTAGATTAAGTACTGTTGTTAGTATATTTTTATTGCTACATGGCAAACAGGTTTACAATATAATGGTACAAAATAAAAGAAGTTAAATGCGAGAGCCAGCATTCATGACATGCATTATTGAAGACTGTGCAATTGGGCGATTAGTTGAAAAGGGTGTATTCATAAAAATAGCAGTGGCATTTAATCAGAGATTAATTTTGTAAATAAACTGCTGTGAATCTTGTGACCCCTAATTAAGGATGAAACCAGCACTTGTTATGGTTATGGTTTAATTTGTTTTGAACATGCAAATTTGTACAATGAATGTTTCATGTTGAACACGTCTTGTTGAACACGGATTTCTCTTTGAAAGCCTTAGGGAATATGCGTCGTTCAAGGCATTGTTCAGAAGAACAGCGTACCTTGATTAAAAAGTTCATTGGAGAGAAGAAAACTTATGAAAAGGTGCAAAAAATGTTGGCTGTTCAGCTAAAATGATCTCAAATGCCTTAAAATGGATAGCAAAACCAGAGACACGTGGCAGAAAACAGAATACAATTATCATTATACATATATACAGTGAGGTAAAAAACTATTTGAAACCCAGCTGATTTTGTAAGTTTGCCCACTAACAAAAAAATGATCAGTCTATAATTTCAATGGTAGGTTTATTTGAACATTGAGAGAACAATGACAAAAAAAATCCAGAAAAATGTGTTTCAAAAAGATTTTAAATTACTTTGCATTTCCATAAAGGAAATAAGTATTTTATCCCCTATCCGTCAGCAAGATCTCTAGCTCCCAGGTGGATCTAATACAGGTAACGAGCTGACATTGGCAGCCCTCTCAGCTCATTACCTGTATAAAAGAGAACTGTCCACTGAAGCAATCAATCAATCCAGATGCCATACTCTGCACCATGGCCAAGACCAAAGAGCTTTCCAAGAATGTCAGGGACATGATTGTGGACCTACACAAGGCTGGAATTGGCTACAAGACCATCGCCATTTGGTGACAACAGTTTGTGCGATTATTTGAAAATGGAAGAAACAAAAATTAGCTGCCAATCTCCCTCAATCTGGAGCTCCATGCAAGATCTCACCTTGTGGAGTTTCAATGATAATGAGAACGGTGAAGAATTAACCACTCAGGAGGAACTTGTCAATGATCTCAAGGCAGCTGGGACCATAGTCACCACAAAAACAGTTTGTAACACACTACGCCGTGAAGGACTGAAATCCTGCTGTGTCCGCAAGGTCCCCTTGCTCATGAATTTCCATCTACATGCCCGTTTGAAGTTTGCCACTGAACATCTGACTGATTCAGATGAAGACTGGGTTTAAGTGTTGTGGTCAGATGAGACCAAAATTGAGCTCTTTGACATCAACTCAACTCGCTGTGTTTGGAGGAGGGGGAATGCTGCCTATGACTCCAAAAACACCGTCCTCACCGTCAAATATGGAGGTGGAAACATTATGCTTTGTGGGTGTTTTTCTGCCAAGGGGACAGGACAATTGCACCGCATCAAAGGGAGGATGGATGGGGCCATGTACCGTCAAGTGTTGGGTGAGATGGGTCGTGGTTGGGTATTCCAGCATGACAATGATCCAAAACACACGACCAAGGCAACAAAAGATTGGCTCAAGAAGAAGCATATGGAGGTCACAGAGTGGCCTAGTCAGTCTCCAGACCTTAATCCTATAGAGCTGAAGATTCGAGTTGCCAAACATCAGCCACGAAACATTAATGACTTGGAGAGGATCTGCAAAGAGGAGTGGGCCAAAATCCCCCCTGAGATGTGTGCCAAGACAATCCACGGATCTTAATCCAATCAAGAACTTGCGGGGTGACATCAAAAATGCTGTTTCTGAAGCAAAACCACGAATTGTTAATGAACTTTGGAATGTCGTAAAAGAATGTTGGAGTGGAATAACAGCTGAAAGGTGCCACAAGTTGGTTGACTCCGTGCAACACAAATGTAAAGCATCTAAATATTACTTTAGTGATTCACTGGATTGCAAAATCCCAGAAACAAAAAAGTTTGTAATAGTAATTGGCCAGGTGGGTTGTGCATATCATGAATCCTGGGTCTTGTTTGTTTTCTGAGAATCTACTGCACCTACTGGTAAATTGTTTGCCATGTAGAAATAAAAATATACTAATATCAGTACTTAATCTCGTTAGTCATATTATACTACATATATACTGCTATTATTTTGAACACTACTGTAATTCATAAATACTGTTATGTAAGGACAAGTTAGACTAAAAAGGTAAAAATATAACATACCTTTACAAAGTAGATGTTGAAGTAGACCGGCTGTTGGCCCATACGAACATAGTAAGAAATGATGTCAGACACAAATGGCTCTTTTGGCCTTGCTGGGTTTGTTTGTTGCTGCAGAACAAAAAACAACAAAAGCTTAAGTGTTCCAGGCATTGTTACAATGAAAACTGATTATTTGTTTTATATTTGTAAAAGCAGAGTTTTTGATACAGCTGTTTTATTGGATTAATTAGATTAATGTTGTAGCCATTAAATGCATCCATGTGATGACTATAATGGCCTCTCTCTATAACTCTGAGGTGTTTAATTTGTAGAATTGTTCTTATTAATAAATTTACCATTTTTGCCAGTTTAGGAATCAAGCAGCCCAAACTGTTGATGTTGCAGTTGTACCATGGGTCAACCCTGCTCAGGTAAGAACCAAGTGTGCAAGACCTCTGCTTTAACCGATGGTTTTCCTACAGGAAGATGGCAATAGCAGGAAAGAACAAGTCTGCACGCCAAAACCAAATGTGCAAATACACTGACATTTTTTTCTGTTATGGGAAAGCCTCAATGTATATTTACCAAAAGGTTTGTTTGTATTTACAGTACATAAAAACATGCAAGTGCAGGGGGAAAGCCTCACCTTGTCAGAGGAGGCAGCAGTGGGTGCTGCACAAACAGGGATGTAGTAAAACTGCAGGTTTACTTTCATTGTCAGAAAAAGTCTCCGCGCTTCCCTTTTCCTGAAATGAAGGCACAGATAGGAGAGAAGCACAAATAGTGTTTGACAATCTCTTTTCATAAAATGGTGATGGTGATTCCTCTTCTCCTCAGAGCTCATTAAACTGTTTGGTTAGGGCTTGAATGACTACAAACTAATTCCAATTATTTTTGACTTGCAACAACAACTGCTGTACAACTTCAATTGATTCATTCACTCAGTACAATGCAGCGCACCAGAAAATGGTGCATTATTTTAGTAAAATCTGAACTTTATCAGGCTGCACGGTGGCTGAATGGGTAGCATGTGGGCCTCACAGTCAGGAGGTTCAGGGTTCTAATCTCCGTTGGGCATCTCTGTGTGGAGTTTGCATGTTCTCCCCGTGCGTGTGTGGGTTTTCTCCGGGTACTCCGATTTCCTCCCACATTCCAAAAACATGCATGTTAGGTTAATTGGCCACTCTAAATTGTCCATAGGTATGAACGTGAGTGTGACTGGTTGTATGTCTGTGTATTGAAGAATTTATAATGACTTTATAATGGCACTGGAGCTCTGCACTAGTTCTAAAACTATGAGAATGAATCCCTTACCTTAAGCAGTAGTAGGATTTAGCCAGTCGGCCCACTACACTATCGCTCCCCATAATGACCATCCTTGCGGTAAAATGTCTCTGCTGCTTGGGGAATGGGTTCTGCAATGTATTACTTCCTGCTCGCCTTTGCAGTGTGACGCATCTTCCTCCTTCCTTGCCCCTAAGTCCACCTGTCCCCAGACTAGTGTGGCCTTCCAGTGTGTCCTGCATGAGAACCACACTATCCTTCATGGATGGTTTCACCTTCATGCCTCCACGACGGGACAACTTGACTGACTGTTGCTCGCTGGGAGAAAAAAAGCAAGGACATAAATTTACACCAAGCAGTGAGGTTCATATTAGCTTGGTACAGGCTGTATTTTTCAGCATTTCTTGTATGGATGGGCATAATCATTGTTAATTGATTGTTAAGAATTATGTCGATTGTGTTGATTGTAATGGTGTGTGTAAGCACACAAGACCAAATGATGTGACGCCTTTTACCTTTTGCAGGCTTCCCACGAAGCATTAACACTGCCGGAATTGAGCGATGCCATGGACGAGGCCTCACTGCCAGGTGGTAGATCTCTTTCAATGCCGCTGTCATTGGACATTACAGAGAAGCGAGTCTTGTCAGGTGGCATTAGCTCGCCAGGCGAGTCACCCAGCTCGAGATCCTCTTGTTCCGCACTAATGGAGAACTTCTCCGTTGTGGAACTGGATCGCACCCACTTGGCCACCTCTCGCCCTGTAGATGTTTTTTATAGTCAGTAATGCTGGCATAACAGAAGTTATTGTTGTTCCTGTAATTGGTCAGTGGTGCAAAAAAGGTTGGCGACAAACGCTATGACAAGTTCATCTGGACCAGACGGCAGATCTTATACAGTAACTACAATGCGACTACAATGATGTAGCTCTGTGTGGTACATAAAGATTTAATGAGTGGTTCAGTCTTCACACACTAGTGCAGTACATCCCATGTGATATTTAGCATTTGACTTGTTAACACAAAACGTACAGGGAACATGGTCAAACTTTTATCAGTTAACCCAGTGTCTAGGTACTCTAACCCAGTACAGTAGGACTGAATGTAGAAAATACCCTACTGATTGCAATATGTGTCAATATGTCATTTTGCCAAGACTTTTTGGACAATTCTACGATGTCACCTGGAACAGTTGTGGGAACAGTTTGTGGAAGTAGTTATTCTGCTTGAAAGTGACTGGGGTCAAATAGAGGAAATGTTTCAACACATTTTGACCTCATTTGAGCTCTTTGCATTCTGGGTTAGTTCAGTTCAACATCCTTTAGTCCCCCTAAAGTATCCAGGGCCACTTACAGACATCCAGATCCTCTGTCCACAGGTGGAAACTCATCTCGGGATTAGGAAGCGGGCAGTCAGAAAGATGTCCAACGGAAACAGGCTCTACAAACACGCACGCACGAGCGCACGCACACACACACACATACACACAAAGAGGAAAAGACCAAAACTGTCACAATGACACTCAAAAGAAAACAAACTAGCTTCTTCACAATTGACACTGGAATTGTTAAATTGGATGGGTCAGCGACATGACAGCTGTGGAAATACATATGCGGACGATCTTAAAAAAAGTTCTATCAATGCATGGTCGAATGCTTGATCACAGTGAAAGTTGGAGTATCAATCATAAATATGTGAAGCAAAGTAGTCTACCATAACCAGCTTCTATATGGTTATTGTGACAGACTACCCCGTCTCAAACAATCTATGATGATCTGGTAAACTAACAACTGTTTCATGCCTCATTCAGAGCAGCATTTGTGCTTCTGCATCATAAAATAAACAAAGAGCTGTCATTCTGTCTCTCTCACTGAGCGTCTACCTAAGGCTGCACCCGTGACAATTTCACTTTGCAGCTGCTGAAGACGGCTCCTTAGTGTTCCTCTGACCCCGCCTGTGCCGTCTTCAACACAGTGCTCCAGAGTCGCCAACACATCCTGAAAATAAGGCTCGACATCCATATCCTGTTCCAAAACACACAAACACACGTGGGTGAACACACATGCACAGGAAGATAACTATATCCAAGCAATATATTAATAGCAAAGATGTTAAAGGCTACAAGTGGGCGTACATGTAGAATCCCTGTGTGTGTGTCCTGCTGAGGTGTTACTTTAGGACCAGCGCCAACGGACAGCGAAGCTTCAATGTGGATCTTGTATTTGACACGTACATGTTGTGTGTGCCAGTTTTTTTCACATCAAGAATGTACTGCTATGGCCAAAAGAAATACTAAAAGGATCCAACTGTACATAGACACTGAGACAACAACTTACACCTGATAAGTACACCAACTGCAGAAAATATTTTTGCAGTTGTGTATAACTGTATTGCATCATCCTGAGAGATGTTTTTGATACTCTGGTAGTTCAGAGTTTTATACTTTGCACTTTGTTTTCATAGTTAGAGCATAGAAAATCTGTTTATGACATTCTAAATACAGATTTTATAATTATTAGAGCCCTGTAGAGATGAAATGACACCCCTATGGTCACATTTACATTACTCTTCGTTTACGCCAAGTTATGTAAGACTAATGTTCAAGATATAAGATCACTGCAGGGAGATAAGAGACAGCCGCCACTCATAGCATATAGCAAGCTACCAAGTTAGCTGGTTAGCCTACAATTAATTTGTTCAAAACTTAAGAGAGTTTCATACAGAGTGGGTAAACTGGACAAAGTACACATTTAAAAATGTACCACTTCCACAAACTTCAAAAAAGTTTTCTCCGCTCTATCGTGTCGGCATGCAGTTTTAAGGTAATGTAATATATGTCACATCAATGTAACATTACTGACCCCTATTGACTAGAATACTACATGACTTGTCTTTCAAATTTTTTTAACTAATAATAGTCCATAGTTAATCACAAAAAGCATTGTATAATTCAGTAACTATACTACTTATTATAATTAGTAAGTATATATTATTTTCATGTATTAACAATTAATTATTTAAAAAAAAAACTGCAATAGAGGAAGGGTGCGATATTCAAACCACAGTGTAGTGAGGAAAGACTGTTTATGTAATTGTTAAAAGTTAGAAGTAAATTTACTAAGACTAACTGTCCTACTTGTTAAAAGTTGACTACTATCATTCATTCATTCATTTTCTATACCGCTTATCCTCATTAGCGTCGCGGGTATGCTGGAGCCTATCCCAGCTGACTTTGGGCGGGAGGCGGGGTACACCCTTGACTGGTCGCTAGTCAATCGCGGGGCACATATAGACAAACAAACACATACAACCAGTCACACTCACAATTTCCATCCATCCACCCATTTTCCTCCGCTTATCTAGGTCCGGGGCGCGGGGGCAGCAGTTTCAGTAGGGAAGTCCAGACTTCACGGTCCCCGGCGACCTCTTCCAGCTCCACCGGGAGGACACCAAGGCGTTCCCAGGTCAGCTGTGAGACATAGTCCCTCCAGCGTGTCCTAGGTCTTCCCCGGGGCCTTCTCCCGACTGGGCATGCCCGAAACACCTCACTAGGGAGGTGCCCGGGAGGCATCCGGACTAGCTGCCCGAGCCACCTCAACTGGCACCTCTCGATGTGAAGAAGCAGCGGCTCTACTCTGAGCTCCTCCCGGATGGCCGAGCTCCTCACCCTATCTCTTAGGGTGAGTCCAGCCACTCTACGGAGGAAACTCATTTCCGCCGCATGTATCCGCAATCTTGTTCTTTCGGTCATGACTGACCCTAGGTGAGGGTGGGAGCGTAGATCGATCGGTAAACAGAGAGCTTTGCCTTCCGGCTCAGCTCTCTCTTCACCACGACTGTCCGGAAACAGTGACCGCATTACTGCGGACGCTGCACCGATCCGTCTGTCGATCTCACACTCCAACCTTCCCTCACTTGTGAACAAGAACCTGCGACACTTGAACTCCTCCACCTGGGGCAAGACCTCACCTCCCAACCCGGAGGGTACAGTCCACACGTTTCCGACTGAGAACCATGGCCTCGGATTTGGAGGTGCTGAGTCTCATCCCAGAAGCTTTACACTCAGCTGCAAACCGCTCCAGTAAACGCTGAAGATCACAGCCTGATGAGGCCATAAGGACCACATCGTCTGCAAATAGCAGAGACGAGAGCCTAAGGTCACCAAGCTGGACTCCCTCAACACCTTGACTGCGCCTAGAAATTCTGTCCATGAAGATTATCAACACAATCGGTGACAAAGGGCATCCTTGGCGGAGGCCAACGTTCACCGGAAACAAGCTCGACTTACTGCTGGCAATGCAAACCAGGCTCCTGCTTCGATTGTACAAGGACCGAATGGCACGTAGTAGCAGGCCACCAATCCCGTACTCCCAGAGCACCCCACACAGGACACCACGAGGGACACAGTCAAATGCATTTTCCAGGTCTACAAAGCACATGTAGACCGGTTGGGCAAACTCCCACATACCCTCCAGTACCTTGTAGTGCTGGTTCAGTGTTCCGCGACAAAAAACACATTGCAGCTCTTGTAACCGAGGTTCGACTAACGGTCGTACCCTCCTCTCCAGCACCCTGGAGTAGACTTTCCCAGGGAGGCTGAGGAGTGTGATCCCCATTTAGTTGGAACACACCCTGCGGTCACCCTTTTTAAAAATGGGGACCACCACCCCGGTCTGCCAGTCCAGAGGTACTGTTCCCGACTTCCATTCAATGTTGTAGAGGCGTGTCAACCAACACAGCCCCCCAACATCCAGAGCCTTGAGGAATTCCGGGCGGAACTCGTCTACCCCCAGAGCCTTGCTACTGGGGAGTGATTTAACTACCCCAATTATCTCAGCCACGGTGATAGAACTGTCCACGTACGTATCCTCAGACTCTGCTTCCTCTACGAAAGGCATGTCAGTGGGATTGAGAAAGGCCTAGAAGTATTCCTTCCACCGACCAACTATATCCACAGTCGAGGTCATCAAGCCCCCGTCCGCACTGTAAACAGTGTGAACTGGGGGCTGCCTCCCCTTTCTGAGGTGTCGGACGGTTTGCCAGAACCTCTTCCTCCCACACCCGAGTTTTTCCCTCGACCACCGGCGAAGCCGCGTGCCGCTTGGCCTGCCGATACCTGTCAGCTTCTTCGGGAGTCCCGCAAGCCAACGGACAATTTAGAGTGGCCAATTAACCTAACATGCATGTTTTTGGAATGTGGGAGGAAACCGGAGTACCCGGGAAAAAAACCACGCACGCACGGAGAGAACATGCAAACTCCACACAGAGATTCCCAAACGGAGATTCGAACCCTGAACCTCCTGACTGTGAGGCCAATGTGCTACCCACTCGACCAGCGTGCGGCCTGACTACTATCATGATTACTAAATTACTTTTGTTGAAACAAAATGTTTAAAATAAATATTTTTCTAAAGCTTACATTACGTACATCAGTATTTGTCTTAATTTGCATAGTGTTTATTTGTAAAACAAAATAAGCATAATGTGTTTATTAATTACACAAGATGTGACCTGAAAATTTGAGCGAAGAGCTGTTGGAATGATATTCGTAATCAGAAATTACAATAGCAGACAATATCGGTATATCAAATATCCGTAATAAAGCTAATATTGACCATCTGTAGTTTTGGTTGCACGGTTACATTAAATGTTACAAAAAAGGAAATAGAAACAAAGAAGTCAAAATTAACCAAATGGAATGCAAATGGAGTGTGTATTAGTGAAACTACAAAGAAAAATACTGAAAAATACAGTGATTGAAGGTGAGCTGAGATGCACTCAGAAAGGAATCAGACAGGGACTACAGAGACATCCACTGAACCACTATCTAGCACTGACCCTGAGTGTCTCGGCCAGTTTGGCTCCATGGCAC
Organism: Oostethus manadensis; assembly: GCA_024372805.1. Taxonomy (NCBI): domain Eukaryota; kingdom Metazoa; phylum Chordata; class Actinopteri; order Syngnathiformes; family Syngnathidae; genus Oostethus; species Oostethus manadensis. The sequence continues at coordinate 268,325 of QODF01000132.1, read as the reverse complement.
TGTTCTCCTAAAGCAGCCTGGATGGAGTGCTGCACCACACTGCGCATGTGAGCTGTGGTACTTGAATCAGATGCCGTTGTTGACTTAATGTCATCCATTATGACTTGTGACAGAGAGCCAGAAAAGACCTTGGGGTCAGCCAGAACAAAAACCCTATGGACATTCACACACAATTATACATAATTTGTCATTATTTAGAGCAAATGAAGGTGCTTGAAGTGACATGTAAACAATTTTAATAAAATACATACTTCTCTTGAAAGGGATAATGCTCATTCTTTAGTCTTTGTTCTGCTACCATCATCCTCTGGTAGAGTAGACCTGCAGTATACAGTACATTGAGCATCACTGTACACAATGGCAGAATAGATGTACTTTATCTAATCCTTTGAGGAATATGAGAGCTGAAAGTTTTAAGTGGATTCTTTAGACAACTAAATGACCAATTTGTACCTGGGATGGAACGTTCAGTTTTGATCTGCCTGGTGTAGCTTAGGCCAACAGTGCAGTAAGGCTGAGGGTAAGTCAGCAGACGCTTGCAGAAGTCATAAACTCGTTTGTAGAGCTCATCTGGGATGTAGGCTGTCTGAGATATGAACACAACACATGCATATACAAGAGTCATACATAAAGTGAAAAACATGTTTGATCCGTTTCAAGCTTTTACAGCTTTGATACATTACATATTCATACATGTAAACGAAAACATTCACATCAGTCTGTTCCTCCAATGTTTCACAAGGCTCCATCCTCAGCCTCCTTATGTCCATCATCAACCCGCTTCCTCCCATGTATTTCATAAATTCAACACCAGTTACCACATGTACAGTAACATGGTGATATACAACCTGTACAGTAGAATGACTGCATAGAAAAATTTAATTGTATGTTTTGCCATATTGAAACAAAAACTGTACCTGAATGATGGCATACATGAGTGTGTGGAGCAAAGGGATAATGTAGTCATGACTGTTCGATCTCTCCGCCTTAAGAGAAACAGGCACACAGCTTAAAGTGAAGTCAACAAGACCCAGAAATAAATAAAAGCTACATTTTGGGACAGCAGTGGCTTCTGGTTTTATTGTAACAGACGCATGATGGTTAAAGTGCTTTAAAATTCCTAAAAGATGATTTGGAGAGCATAAAAACGGTCCATCACCTTTTCCAACTCTTTTATCAGAACCCACAGCAGAGACAAGCTGTTCGCCGGATTGTTCAGAACCTTCTTGTGTAGAGTCCATCTCAACATGCCTAAACACATGGGCACGCACACACACACACACGCACACACACAAATATACGTTATAAAACACACAAACCTGTGAAATGTGTCACAATCTTTTGTGAACGTGCTAAATCAGAATTGATCTGACTAGCAACATCAGCTCAATGTGCTCCATGAAATGGAGAAAACTAATCGTAGTTTCTTTACACTTTTTAACTTTGCTAAGGAATGGTACCTTTGCTGAGACAGTCTGGAGGATGCAGATTGTCTGTTTCTCTGGGCAGAACAGCCTGGATGCTGCGGTACAATTCTCGCTCTGGGACTATCGGGGAGCAGGCAGCTGGTGATAAAGTCGAGAGAACCCCAATATTTTAACTCATGTTCATGCTGTACTAGAGTCCTTTACCATTTCAGTAACAATTTTACTTTGAATGTTAAAAAGTAATTTAAAATATTGTTCTACAGTTAAATATTTTATGTTGGCAACAGTGAAAAAAGTCAAACATGCAGACATTGTTCACCTGGTTTAACTTTGTGATTAAAATTACAACAAATAATTCCAGAATGATATTATTTTATTCCAGTTCTGTAGGTGACAGTAAAGCACACGAGAAAATGACTGACAAATGCTAAACCAGTATTGCCAATTTAGACTAAATTTTGACTTCATTGCTAAATCTGGCAAAATCCAAAACTCTCTGGCGACATTTTCTCACAACACGTGTCAACATACTTGTGCCATGAAGGGCCGAGCTTTAGTGACTGGCTGAAAAAAAAACCCTGCAATGTCTCCATCCTCCTTGGCACAAGTTTTACACCCCTGTGTTCAAACGTCATATGCAAATAATAAGCAAATTAGCCAATGATGTACCTGGTAATCTAGCAACTTCTAGGACAGACAATAGCTACCTTTGATACTGAGTAGTGAGCAACTATGTGCTAAATTGAAGAAGCTATGTTTGCGCTTGGAAGTAATAATGACTAATATATTTTGAAAGCTTTCATCAAGTTCATGAAATAAAAAGTATAAATAAATAATAATAAATTATGTGGGGTTTACCGGTCAGATCCATGCTGAACATCCGGCTTGTGTTATTCCAGGGGGGTTGACAGGTCATGGCTCGCACACATTGTGTGACTGTAATGGGAAATTAGCACAAAGACACTGACAGGAAGTGCCTCACATGTGACAGTTTCAGTTTCAAACAGAAAGTGAACACACAGTTGTCATTCTGTAGCTAAGTGTGTGACGGTGTCAGAGTGAGTTTGTTAAAAAATAAGTGATGATGCAAAGAAAAACCAAAACACAGCACCACAGCTCCCAGATCTGGTTTCTCTAGATGACTGACGGACAGTTGGCAGAACTCCGGTCTTTGTTTTAAGTGTATTGAAGCCTTGCGAGCTCATCTAGCTCGGGGCAGGTCAGAGGCAGTGTAATGTCCTTGAGGAAGGTGTCTTTTCCTTCATGACATTATAACTTCACATCTTCAGATAAACGGGCTGGAGGAAGACATATTACTGTTAGAACATGACTAAAAGGTTTCCTTTTTTTGCATTATAAGGGACTTTTAAAGTAAACTTAATACTAAGGTGCTTTTCACGTATTCATTCATTAGGAGGTTACATGATTTAAAAATAAATGCAGCATGCAAGGCGTTCACTTTTGTTGCGTAGCCAATATTTTTGCTGAAGATGACGGAAGCTTTTTTTCTATCAGTGTTGATGTGTCTACATGTGATGTGTGCAAAAACCTCAAGGCAATGCATCGAAATAGAGTAAAAGTCCTAACCGCATGACACTTCACAATCATGTGGTAATGAAAATGCTATGGCTTGTATATTTTGTACTACTCGGCACTAATGCAAGTGGACTGAAAAGAAATTCCCAGCGGCTTCTTCGCACTACAACATAGTGCTATGTAAACTAAGTTGATTTTGTGAAATCCTACTAACAAACTAACTAATCACCATTCATAATAGAACCTCTCACAGTTGGCAAAGGTAAAAATTCCATAAGCTCACACCAAATAATGTCACACAGCTCTACAAGGTCAGACATTCCACACTGTGCTAAAACAGTTTGAGTCAATGAGACTATGACAGACAGAGGCGTGCCAGGAATTCTAACTGAGAAAAATCTAACATCAAACATGGTGATGTCACTCAAAATGAAGCCAATGAAATTGTTTACTTGTCGAGCGAATGAGAACCATTGCTTGGTCAAAACTAAGAAAAGTTGATAGAGAAAAGTGAACATTTAATAGTGAATGGATGCACCAATTTATGTTCAGTCTTTACGAATCAACTTCCAAAGCTCTGTGTCTCTTATGCTAAATGGTAGCGCAGTTCAAAAGCGGGAATGTGATGCGACAACCTGGCAAAACATACATTATTTGAGTAAAACCAAAGCAAATCTGCTCTCTAGCAACTGCTGACTGGCAGTGTTGTGACGTTCACGAACAAACTTGTTCTTTTGAACAGCTCGTTAACATGAACAATAGGAGCGGAGTCGCAGCTGGGAACCAGTCTATTGTACAGTTTATTTGTTTTTATGCTTGTTTTTTTCTTTATTAACAACAATGTTATGTGACAATATTTGCACTAAAAGCTATTTTGCACGGAAATTCATTTAGCCTGTTTTTTTTAAAATGTTTATACGTTCAAGTCATGGTTTACACACATATATGTAATTTGTACAAAGGGTAATTCAAAATAGTAACGTCAATGTAAAAGCAGAGTGATATGGCACCACTCTGTACAATATATACAATGAATCCAGATCAGATTTTAAAATGTAATTCACATACGTCACATAAGGTTATAATCAATATTGCAGAATACTCATTTGTGGGATATCTAAATTCATTCCTCCCAGTGATTATTTCCAAGATAGAACGAGTTAAGGCCTCCTTAATTCATTCATTCATTTTCTATACTGCTTATCCTCATTAGGGTCGTGGGTATTGTGGAGCCTATCCCAGCTGACTTTGGGCAGGAGGCGGGGGAAACCCTGGACTGGTCACCAGTCAATCACAGGGCACATATAGACAAACAAAGACATACAAACATTCACACCTATGGACAATTAATTTAGAGTCGCCAATAAAGCTAACATGCATGTTTTTGGAATGTTGGAGGAAACCGGAGTACCCGGAGAAAACCCACACACGCACGGGGAGAACATGAAAACTCTACACAGAGATGCCCAACGGAGATTCGAACTCAGAACCGAGGCCAACATGCTACCCTTTCAGCCACTGTGTGGCCCTCCTTAATACAAGCAAGTGAGCAACTGAGCGGTTGAAATGATGTGAGGTTGTACAGGCATTCACCATATGCGCAGTTGTTTGCACACAATCCGCCTAAATGTAGTGCTCGAATGTATTCATGTACACTATGTACTCAAATCATATTATCTCCCTCATAGGGTTTCACGAGTGCTACTCTAACCTCTAAATCTAGTACCACTTGCTAAAACGCATACATACACACTCAGGGCTAGTCAGTTCACAGGCCGTGTGCGGATATTGAAAGGGTTTAGCCTTGATCCCAGTAAGAAAAGCAGCAGTGAGTTGCCAGCGCTGCCTCAGCAGCTCAACACTGACCACAAGCTTCCGCCAGCCTCCAAAATCATCACTCCCTGTCTGTCATTTTGTCTTTCACACACTTTCATTCTGCTCACTCTTTTTGCAATGCACCAAATAACTCACCTTAACTTTTGCCATCAACTCTCCTGTGCAGAATTAGAGCCACGCTAAAAGAAAACTGTCAGAACAATTAATCGACTGGAATGAAGTCGTAATGTTACTAGGATGAAGTCACAATGGTACATGTGAAGAGTCAACATTTTACAAGAATGTAGTAAAGACATAATATTACCAGACTTGTATTATTAAGTATGCAAAAGACGCAAAAGTTGTAAAATTAAATATTAAGTAGGAAAATTTAGGACAAAAGTCAGAATTCAATCAAAATAAAATTTGAATATTGCAAGAAGAAAGATCTGATTTTAATATAATCAAGTCAGTTTATTGCTAAAATAATATTGTAAGTCGTAACAAAAAGGCAATTGGAGTACTGAATACTGACTTGACAGCATTCACACTGCAGGAGGTGACACGTATACAACACTTCCTCTGATTAAGAATGAGTGGGCAGATGATGATGATGATGATAAACAGCTTAAAATAGATTGCTTGCATCAAAAAAAGGACTGAATGATGACCTTGTGTTCTCTTGTCTTTGTGCAAGGTTCTTACTTTCCAATGCCAGTTTATACAGTACCAATGTTAAGAAGTAATATATGTTATACCGTACCATATATACAAAGTTTATAAACAACATGATTTGCAAGAGTGAATAAGAAGTGCCTGGAATGTTGTGCATCACTGCACAATGGTCCCTGACTTAAGCCTCACAACTCAGTAAACACAGCCAAATTCGCTTAGTGAGGGTTATTGGCATTTGGTTATTGCATTAGGAGCAGGGAGGAGAATACAGTTGGCACTCTTTTTCTTTTTTTTGCTATTTATTTTAGATTTACTTACTCTTAGTAAGAGTGACTCAGTTGCTAATCTGTATGTGGGACCATAAGCATCCATTTCCACGAGCTGAATTTGGAACCGCCGCCACCCGCTGTACGTGTGGCGTCGGTTAAGCGAGGCGGGGAACAATGCACCCAAATACAAAACAGGAGCACTCATTTCCGTTCCGCCGTGCTTAAGACCTCTCTGAAAACAGGAAGGAGCTTACAGCAATGTGTGGAAGTGCGTTCGCAGAGTAAAAGAGCCTCAGAGCATGTATACACTACTGCTTGATTGGAAATCCCCAAATAAGGATAGCATTGGACTGAAGTGTCAGGGCAGCTGGGCCTGTGTGTGTGTGTGTGTGTGTGTGTGCGTGCGCGTGAGAACTGGGTCAGTAATTTAGGCCAGTGCTGGTATTGTGATAAAAAAAAAAAAACAACAACAACAACAATACACACACACTGTACCAATCTTTTAGGAGCTGGACTAAAAGATCTAATACTTTTTCTATGCACAAAAAAGGCCTGTTTCAGTCAAGTAATAATACTTCTTCTTTTCCTTTCGGCTTTTCCCTGCTTGTCCCTTCAGGGGTCGCCAAGGCAAATAATAATAAAAATCGAAATCTGTGTTAGTGAGCACTTCTACTTTGCCAAGATAATCCGTCAACCTCACAGATGTACCAAATCAAGATGCTGTATAGACAAATATGATTATTGCAAATGTGTGCCTTGGGCTGGCTACAATAAAAGGTCACTCCAAAATGTCAATTTCTAATCACTGTTTTTTTCTACACTTTGATTTGCGTAAGGAATGGCTAAATATCAAGGTGCCGTCTTTAGTGTGGAAATTGGAATTTGGAATGGAATATTGATGCAAAAATTTTTTTTGAGCATGATCCTTTTCAGAAGGATTTTGCACAAAGTATAATGCATTGTAGACAACTCATATGTTCCAAAGGCCAAATTATTTATTATATAACCTTTTGTATAAATTTAGAATTGACAAAATAAAGCATTTTTTAAAGAAACAAACAGCTCCAAAGAAAAGTGGCCCAAGTTACCAGCGATAACATACAGCTGTGCTCTGAGGCAAACAAACTTATGGATAAGTACAGTAATTAATAAAGTAAAATTGATTCATGTAGCATTTGTCACTCTCTCAACAAAGTGCTTTAGCAGACATTCAAGAAGTACAGACAAAATGCATTAAAATTGCAAATGATAGCAAGGAAATAAGCTCTGCCTAACAAGCTGAAGATAATTAATTAAGGCTGACTCTTAAAAGAGCTATTCTATGAATGAAAGAATTCAATTTTGCCCATAATGCAGTGGTTTTGAAATAGTGGGGCGGGTCCCCCCTGGGGTTGGAGGAGTGAACTGTCACAGGGAGCGCGCGAGGCAGGGAGTACTTTCAATATTTGTGTAAACCTGCCAATATGTCCAAATGTATTATACTCAACATGCCATTTGACTTTCACAGATCTCCCTTTCGTTGCATTTTCCTTGTTTCAATTTCAAATTCAGTTTGTAGTGATAAATACATTATCAGTTGTCATAGTTTTTCAAATGGGGGGGCGCGACAACATTTCTGGCCCCGAGGAGGGGCATGACAGAAAATAACTGAGAACCACTGCCATAATGGAATGTCTCTGAGTGTGAAGATCAGACTGTCACAAGATCAGTGTTGCCAAAATGCAGATTTTTTAGCTAGATCTAGCGACATTCCAACCTCCCTTAATGACATATTTTCTCAAAGCAACTAGCAACAAATCTGGGTACTTTTTGTTGGGGAGTTTTCTGGTATTGTGAAAGCACTTTTTGTTCTGCATTTTGTATTTTCACTGAGCAGCAGCGGGTGCTGTTGACATGTCCGCCCTGCCTAAAGGCAATCACAAGCTGGCAATGTACAGTTTCCATAGAACACTGAAAGCATGATGTGGAGTGCTACGCATTGAAAGCGCACACAAATCACTTATGCGCGAGTCGCAGTGCCACGGGCATGGAGTGCGCCCTGTTATGCACAGCGCTATCTAAAATGCTAATGTTTCTTAATCATCAGTGATAAGCCTACTATATTGCCTCTTTTTTGTGGATGTCAGTTGCTATAACATATACTCACCAGAAGAGTGTGCTACTCACAAACCACACCGAGTAATGTTAATTAGAGCCAATTTAATTAGAGCTAATTTTAAAAAGTTGTCAATAGGCATTGTGTGTCAGGAGAACTTTGAGAGGCACTGGCCGAGATAAGTTATTTTATTTTGATGAAATGATGACTAATTTGAAATTAACAAAGTAGTAGTTCTTCTTGTCATCTGAAAATGATTTTTAAAATCTGTTAGTGACACGGTGCTTGTCACTGTCCCAGCACATCCATCCTCCTCCTCAAAAAGGCGTCGCAGCAAGTTCTCCACAAACTGCCGTAACCCAAATTCTTGCCTGTTTCTTTGTTAATCCATCCAAACATTTTCTATGCGGCTTAGCCTCACTAGGTTTGCAGGGGTATGCTGGAGTCAGCTGACTTCGAGGTTAAGAGGCAGGGTACATCCTTCCTTGCAAAATTATTTGGTTGAGCAAATTGACCTCGGTTGCACAAAAATCTTGGGGGGGGACTTGCGAAGCAGGGAGTACTTTCAATGTTAGTGTAAACCTGTCAACATGTCCAAGTTTATCATACTCAACATCCAATTTGAATACACTTGTATGCTTCACAGCTCTCCATTTTGCTGTATTTTCCTGGTTTCCGTTTCAAGTTCAGATTGTACAGATAAATAAGTAGATATTACCAGTTATCAGTAGTATTTTAAATTGGGGGGTGCAAAAACATTTCTGATGCTTTACGGTTTACAGAGGACTGAGAGGTCTTTATACACAGAAAGGACACTATGAGGTCGTGTGACAGGCACGAGCCACACAAACCTTCAGTAAGTATATGACTGACAGCTTTAAAATAAAATTTCCCTCATATGAGCTACTGAGCTCGCATAAAATACTTTAATAGCACTACTGATAACAGAGCCTATTGTTTGCCCTATTGTGCCTGGAGGGTCTGAGCCACCAGTTGACATCTCTTCCAATTTGATCAAATTAAAACTGTATTATCGTCGTTGATCAGTCAACGTTTTTACTAAAGGATAACTGGCAAATAAATACGACTGGCATTCCCCTTGGAGCCAACAAGGTAGCGGCAGGAAGCTGGACAATAATACAGGAAAGCAGCAGGAGGGGGAAAAATCTAACAGACACGGCAGAGCATGGGGAGTGGAGTTCCATCACATCAGGCACGCTTATCAAAATCATCTTATTATCTCAGGAGGGAAAAACATAAATAAGCACCCTTCAGGGGTTTTCCGATTCAAGAGAAGTTAAAGAAAGACGGCAGGAATCCACTTCTGTCAGGCAGAGGTGATTGCACCTCTAATACGGCATTTTTGTGCACCTCTAATACGGCATTTTTGTGCACCTCTAATACGGCATTTTTGTACACCTCTAATACTGCATTTTTTTGCACCTCTAATACGGCATTTTTCTGCACCTCTAATACTGCATTTTTCTGCACCTCTAATACGGCATTTTTCTGCACCTCTAATATGGCATTTTTCTGCACCTCTAATACGGCATTTTTCTGCACCTCTAATACGGCATTTTTGTACACCTCTAATACTGCATTTTTGTGCACCTCTAATACATCATTTTTGTAGGCTGCCGTAAAATATTGACAATAGTCTTGGTAAGTGAAAGTAATACATAGAACAATTCAAAAGTTTGGACACACTTGATCACACAATAGAATGAGAAGATGTATATAAACGTTTGACTGGTACAATAAATACTTCATTAATCTCCAAGAGTACATAAATTGCTGAAAAATACTACAGCTAGTCATCAAGCTAGCAGGAGTGATAAAGAACATGATTTTAATGTAATGTAAGTATGTGAACTGAGCTGTAGTAATATAACGTTATGTGTAAATGCTAATCACAGCCCAAGCACAGATAGGTTGCGCCCATCACCTGCGCCGCTAACGTGACTCACTTGATAGCCTACATGGAGCAACAAAACCACATACTACTTAGATAAACTTATCAAAATGTGTGTTAAAGTAAAGAAAACTCACCCTTGCTTGAGCACAGATGACGACAACCGTCGACTTTACCTTGACAGTTAGGTTTACTTAGTAGCAGCCATGAGGACCACGCCTACCGACCAATGGGATGCCAGGAAACTGAAACAGTGGTAACCAATCAGATCGCTCGTCCATTTACTTAGCAACTCGCTTGAAGAAAAAACAAGTACGATTCTAGATTTTAATATTTTTTTAATGTATTAGTATGGATACACAATACATTACCTTTGAGTATTAATTATAAAAATTGTCACACCCCTTGGAAATCAGTAAGTACCTTGCTTATTTGTCCTTGAATAATTTCAACATTTGTTATAGTTCCTCATTCCTGGATAATTGTATGCAGTGCAAAACATTTTCATCAACAGGCAAAAAAAACTTTAGTCTATACAGAAAGTGCACCTATGGGTTTAAACATAAAAAGTAAACAAAGACGTGTATTAAAATCTGCTTTAGCGCCAGGTTGATCAAAAACTACCACTTCTGACCCATTGTAAAAAAAAATAGCAATAATAAAGTTGTAGTTACACAATAAAACCATAACAAAAACTCATTCCTTCAGCCATTATCTAAATTTGTGACAACAGCGCTCTCTGTTGCTCATGCACATATATACACTCAATGGCCTCATTTTGTTGAGTTTTGTTGAGAACAGTCAACAAAACACATGCATGTAGCATTGTAATACAAACAATACAATATTTGATCACTATATTACCTTCACACTGTTTCCATTCCACTGTTCAGATATGTGTATGTTCACCGTGCCTATTTTATTACGGTGCAGAGCTACTGTTCACCACTTCTATCTCTGCTGATTTGTTACCGGCCGGCAAGAGAGCTCAGATCTCCGTTTTAAGCATTATCTGCATTTTGAATAGATTTCTATACACCATTCACAAATAGCAAGGAATATTCGCCTTTTGGGTGAAATTTTGCTGCACTAGCACAAGAATATTTACTGCTGATGGTTATCCTGCAACTCTTGAGAACATCCTGTTTGCAGTCTCGCAATGGCGAGGTACTGGTGATCAGTTGTTAGGTGATGTCTTGGTCTCACTATATATCCCATGATATCTCAAACCGCTTGTGAGTAGTGTTTCTACAGTTACTACAGTCCTTTCTTTCAAAGCAGAAGAGACAAGGCTTAAGGTAGAACTCCACTGAATGTGACTATGGGTAGACAGAGGAGGGTGCAGAAGGTCGGATGCAGAGGCTGAATTTGGGCTGACATCTCAGATTGTCTCTGCCTCCAGTCTGAGGAGCTATCAGGTTTGGAGCACACAGAGATCTCACACCTGGACAGAGAGACAAAGAGAGAGAAATACATTATTTGTAATACTTGTGGTCATGCAGTGTCGGTTCTTTTCTTTTTCTTCTTATTTGCAAATGTCCATATCGTGTGTGTCCTTCTTACCTAACAACACTTTGCAGTATCTTCTTCTCATCTTGGTCCAGACATACAGCAAAGGTTGTGTCTGCAGCCCCGCTGATCTGCACCTTGTCCACCTTCACCTCTGTCAGGCTCAGTTGCTACAAAAAGAGACAGGACACATGGAGATGTGACTAAGATTAAGTGAAGTTGAGGTCTTTCCTGTGTGGTGGCTTTTTGCTCCTGTCGGTTTTATAGCTTAGAGGAATAAAACTGTCATCATGGGCCACAAAAACTTACCATGTTGTAGCCTTTCCTACTTTTCCCACTCTGCCTCTTCAGAACCTCCGTCATGCTGAGCTGCAAGCACTCTAATTGTGAGTCTGCCAAGAATACATAAATACGCACACATTTAGAATATTTTTAGAAATTCAACACCTCTCTAAAAACCTTAAATTGGAAAATAATTTAACCACCAAAATCATTTTGTGCATTACAGGACTAGAAGAAAGTATTATATTATTTGTTATTGTTTTATATACAGTATAGTCTAAATGTGTAGTCTATTTTAGTTATCTATGCTTAAAAGGGACCTATTATACTCATCTTCTGGACTCCTATAGATAACATGATAACCTCCACATGACAACCTGCACAGAGATCTTTCTAGATCTTCCAGACTCTGCATCTTTTCCTGCAGTGATTCCTGGGGTTTCCTGCCTCCCACCCAAATGGTCTGTGTAGGTTACTCTTCCCCCTCCTCCAGATATGTCGCCAGCCGAGCCCACTATGCCGTGATTGGTCACACACACAAGCGCTCCCGACTTACTAGATGGCATAGGAGTTGATAGCAAACAGCGATTTGTCTTTTTAAAATGTCTGCTTTTAACTGCTATTAGCAGCTCCAGATATTGGTGTGCTTGTAATTTGCGTGCATGCAGGTAACACTCCCTTTGCTCCCTGTATGCACACTCTATAATGCCACACACAACCGCTTTTGTCCGATAACTTACACAAAATAAACACAGGTAGGACACTGGTAAATTGTTAGTTAGAGCTTGCTCTTTTGACTCTTCAACAAGACCATGTATCGTTGGAAAGGTGTCGGACTTCAGCAACAGTTTGGCGGATAGTCCAGCTTCGTATTGGTAAACAAAATTAGCTTTCCTTCCTACCCAAACAAACATTTCCTGGGAGCCATTGCTCAATGTTGCCTTTCAAGAACGTCCGGGTTGCGTGACGTCAGTGTTTAAAAAAAACAGCGTGCAGAGCCATCAAAAACTGCTTCCTGTGCTCACTTTCAAATGCCCAAACCTCTTTATATAAAGCGTTGGCATCGTTTAACACAAGAATACACAACATTGTAAAAACATTTATAGGTCAGAATAGAGGAAAAGCATAAGGTCCTCTTAAATTGTAACTTTAAAATTATAACTGGCTCTGAGAAAGTATATTTGTAATTGCCTTGCGAAAAAGGGCTTGAATTAATTGAAATAATACATTATTATTTTGCTTTTAATAATTAATATTTTAATGATTGAAGTGTATATATTTTAATATAACATATATTTGTATTGGGCCGCACGGTGGTCGAGTGGGTAGCACATTGGCCTCACAGTTAGGAAATTCAAGGTTCAAATCTCCGTTGGGCTTCACTGTGTGGAGTTTGCATGTTCTCCCTGTGCGTGTGTGGGTTTTCTCCAGGTACTCCTGTTTCCTCCCACATTCCAAGAACATGCATGTTAGGTTAATTGGCAACTCTAAATTTGAGTGTGAATGTGAGTGTAAATGTTTGTTTGTCTATATGTGCCCTGCGATTGACTGGCGACCAGTCTAGGGTGTACCCCGCCTCTCGCCCAAAGCCAGCTGGGATAGGCTCCAGCATCCCCACGACCCTAATGAGGATAAGCGGTATAGAAAATGGATGGATGGATGGACTATATTTATACATAATCTTCTTTTAAGGTTTTGAAGAAGTATTTAGAATTTTTGTGGCAAACTATAGCTTTTTGCAGAAAATCTTCTGTTTTAGAAGCAAAATAATTGTTTTGTGGCCGAATTTGGGGTTAAATGAATTACTTGGCTCAGAGTAATCACACTATCAAGCGCTACTTTGTGGTGTTCATTTTTATCAGTTACAAGTATGCTTCTTTGCCAATCAAATGATTACATGATCAAACCGTGTGAAAATGTAAACACATTTACCAAATAGAACTTACCTAACTCCTCAGGGTTTTTGCAGGCTTTGGTTAAGTTCACAGAAGTGCACAATTTAGTTTCTCTTTTCCATTGGCTTCTCCCACTAATCACCACCTGAGAACCACGACAACAACAAACTATTATTTGGAATGTGGAAGTGAAATGAAATAATTACATACAGAAAATAATGCCTGCTTACTACAGTTACTTCTAAAACTAAGGGCACTTGTGTTTGATATACAGTGTATACCAGTCCAGGGGTGAGCAACCCTTTGATCGTGAGCTACTTGTTTATCTTTGGGACTTTGCCGGTCGATCACAAGAATATTAGAACAAAATATATTATTATTAGGGCTGTCAATTGAAATATTTAATCGCAATTAATTGCATTAAAATCAAGATTCAAGAGTCTTTAATGTCAAGACACCATATATCAGCTTTATAGCATTAAAAAAAAAGTCCGCCCATGCTGCAATTAAGGTAACTGTATAAATTGGAAGTTTGAAAACATAAAAGAGGGTGTATATACAGGGAATATAAAAATAAAAATATTAAGAGGGTTAATACAGTATATGGTATATACAACCAAAAGAAAAACAACAACAGTGCAATTACTGCCATATGTGCAAAATATGAGGTAGATGCAATTGTTTGAGGTGGAATTGACTTGAATAAATAAATATAAAATGTAGGGTGCGGTGCAGATGTGAAAAATATGAATTAGATGCAAGAGTATGTTAATTTTTAATTACTCATAGTTGATAAGTTTGTATTTATTTATTTATTTTATTTATAATGAGTAAGGATGTAAATCTTTTTGTGGTAAATTATTTGATACTCACTGCAATAACTACATAAAATTTTATGTAGCGAGATATCATTTTTGGAAATATGGGCCATTATTATATTAAAACAATAGTATACATTTACAAATCTCCCAGTCTTTGCATGTTTAAAGCGAGTGTCGCTTTGTCCTACTTTGTTTGACGGCCCTTGAACACACCATGTAACTTTCTCCCATACTGCCTTTTTCTTTCACGTCATATTTGGTCCCAAATATATAAATAAATAAACAACAACAACAACAACAAATATATATATATATATAAATATACATATAAATATACACATATCCGTATATATATATGTGTGTGTGTGTGTGTGTATATATATATATATATATATATATATATATATATACACTAGTTAGATCTTGCAGGTTCAGGTTCACGGCCGACAACACTGATCTTGGGCTCAAAAAGGTTGGTGTCATCTTACCCTGTTATACATGACATCAATCTGCAGAGGCACAGCTTCTCGGTCGCCATCGATACCAAACCGTTTGCTTGCAGTGCCTGTAGGCGATAAATAATAAACTGTTACATTCACTTAAAATTGTATTAATTACACTGCAATTTACAATGACGTAACATTGATGTGTCCATGGCAACTTATTAAATAAAGCAAAAATCATTTCGGCAGTAAGCTGTTAAATGCAGATATTATTACATGTGCCAGACAAATCTATACTGGAAGTGTGAGTGTGGTGACAAACCAAACTACCAAAACAGAACTGAATCAGGATATGAGTTTGTGAGATGTTCCTCTCTTGCAGGGGAGTCTATGTGTAGCCCGGGGGGACAATTTGTGACCCGCTACTTGTTTTTTATTGTAAAAATAAAAATATACAAACAAAAAATATTTCACTAATTCAAATAGTTGGCTTGGTTTTAGTGTGTTGAATGAACAAAATGTGAAAAATATCAAAGCAGTTCCTATATCCTTCCGTACAGTGGTGTGCCGTCAAGGCTAGCAAGGCCTTCTCTGCTGGCCCAAATAGTATCAGAAGCGCTGATGAATTTTTGTATTTGTTCCATAAAATTGTATTTAGGGCACAATAACATTTTTCTGCACTGATTAATTGTTCGCCAAGAAGGATGGATGTCTGTAAATAACCACCATGTCTGGTGAGCATGTTGTTTTTAGTTATTTTTTAAATGTTTCTGTCATGTTATTACAGTAAATAAGTATTGTTATATTTGCATTTATTACATATATTAATACTACATATTAAGTTTGACCGAGCGCCAAACGTGCAGACAGCTTCTAATGCTTTTTCTCTATATGCTCTTATTGTCAAATGTTAACATGAGTAAAAGTCATCATTTAGAAAAGAGCATGGGAGTGATAGGATATTTGTTTTCAAATGTGTGATGCTCACCCATAGCCTTGATGGCCCGGGTTCCTGCAGTGTGACCCAACTCCAGGGAATGAACAAACACCTCTGTTTTCCTCTCTCCGCCGGCTAAAGTCAACTACAAAAGGATGATACTGGTTAAAATACCCACAATGCCGCCTTATTAGACTGAGTGCGTCTGTGTTTGTTTCAAACCTCAGCCTGGTAGAGCTGGAGCAGAGCTGGCCGTGCAGCGTAACGACAATAGTACAGAACCAAGTCGGCAAGAATAGGCAGACGGTGTTCATATGAACTGTCGTATGACTCTGACTCAGTTTTTGAGGTTTGCTAGGGAAGCATACAACAACTTAATCACTGCACTATAACTAGAGTGCGGTACTGTATCAAGCTGGTTTGAAGTTGACTGTACCTGACAGACAACACTGCTGGGTAAGTTCAGGAGGCTAAGAGTGTTTCTTTCATACCAAGGGTCCAACATCCCAAGAAGATGGGCGATGTCATTAGTGCTGTCGTCTGTTCCAGTAAGGCTGATGTCCTGCTGGGGTATAAACACCAAGAACAGATTTTATATTAATAACGAGTTCATGGGAGGTCACAAACTTATTTATTTTCATTTCACTTACTTGGTGTGTGTTTATGCAAACCCTTATTTGTCATGTTAGCCACATTTATAATTTGTGAGATTATTTGGTGGAAAAGAATGACATTTGAGTGATGGATAGTTTACCTTAGTGATGTCAACTTTTTGTGTTATTTTTTATACATTTATACATTTTCATACATTTATACATTGAAATCCATTTTGTGTTGAGGTAAAAAACAGAATGTTCGATGAACAAAATTGCACAAAAATTGTATAAAGCAAACATTATCCAGTCTCATGTTGGTAGGTGTATTAAAGACTTTGAAGGTAACCTAATTAAAGATAAAAACTTGTTTCTATCTTTAATTAATTTTTAGTTAAGGATGGACACAAATTACATTTAATTTTATTGAATTGAATCGTCCCGCAAGGTGGTCGAGTCGTTGGCATGTTGGCCACACAGTCAGGAGATTTGGAAGAATCTCCATTGGGCATTTCTGCGTGGCGTCTGCATGTTCTCCCCGTGTGTGGGTTTCCTATTTGACTTACATTGCTTACATTATTACTGGTAAGGGTAGCACTGTGCATGTCTTATAGACGCATACAGTCATGTAATGTTTGTCTTCTACTTACATTTAAAAGGCTTGTTCCTTTTGGACTCTGAGAGCTCAGACCAGTTTGTCCTGCCGCTGAGTCCCTCTTGACAGGCACAAAGTAAAACTGAAGCTTGAAGACCCTGGTGAGACGTGGACATGCACTCTCCTTTTGTCGCAGGCTATTGTAGGCCCGCGCCACCTTGCCAGCAACATGATCAGCCCCAAACACCACCACCCTCAACGTAGTATTCATACTGTCCTCATCAGTGCTCAGGATAGGCCTTCTCCTGAAGCACAATTGTCTGACAGTCTGATTCTGTGTACCCGAGAAGGGCTCGGGACTACGTAACTGCACATGGTGGGGGAGCGAGTTGGAGCGAGTCTCTCGCACCACCAAAAAATCTTTGGTCTCTGTGTTTCCTAAACTTTTGGCACGGTACAAGGACCTTTTCGGCTTCCGGAGGAGTCTGTACAAGTGCTGGCTGAGCCGAGCAGAAGACCTAGCAGACTTTGGCGAACTTATGGAGTCATCCGAGTCTTCAAAAAAGTCACTGTCGATTCCGGAGTTGAACGAGGGCGCATAAGACTCTGATGCTAGGGACAAGGTGTCATGTCCCTCATCGTCCTCTACGTCCACCTCGTCCTCATCCTCCTTTGTGCATGCGCTTGTGGTCATGGTGTCAGGCTCTTCCTCCAGTAGGCTATTTAGGACATCTATGGATATCAAATTTGATATTAGTTACATTAGTAGTCAACAGAAATGAGATTAGGGTTTTGTATTTTATTTCTTTATTCTTTTTCCTTGTCATTTTTAATTATTTAAATGATCTACTAAACACGTTTAATACATTTAATATTTGTATTTACTTTTTTATGACACAAGTTATTATTATGATCCAAAGACAAAACAAAAGAACTACCTCCTTTATCATGGTTTATCACCCAACCACGACACATTTATAAATTTAGAAATCTACTATTTCATAATAACAGCATAGAAAGTCAATTTATGATCTTCTAAATACCGTTTTTGACATTATTAGTGCCCCATAGGGAATAACACCCATATAGTAACATTACACTCATATTACCCAGTATATATATACATAATCAGAGAAATAAGAATAAGACTTGCGCTGATGTGTGTTGCTAGAAATGTGTTTTTCTGGACAGGAAGTCACATCTGGGGTTCACAGCTGAGTGGATTATGGCTGCAACAGTAGCCCGTATAATGATGATAGTTATTATTACGATTAGTATATGGCTATTATTGTGTCCATTGTGAGATAATTCAAACCTGCAATAAAAACCTATTCTTCCAGTGATCAAGTCAAGAAAATGCTTAATTTAAGAAAAATTAAAATTTGCTTAAATATGATTTTTTTTTACTAATAATAGTCCATATTTAAGTTTTGAAAAATTTGAACCATGATGTGGGGAAAAATATGTTTATATTACCATCCCATGCTTTTCCTTGTATTTTAGGATGCCTTAACTTGATTGCAAGCACATCAGGCTCTATGAAAATTTGGATATTAGACAGATGGACAATAACAAATTGCAAAGCATTTTAGCCTGTGTCATACGGTGTAGGTTGGGTATGGCGATTCATCACAAAAGTGTAAACGCTAAGTCTTGGTCAGACTTTCATCGGAATTGGCACGTATGATGACGATAACACCCTGAAATTATGCCTTGAACACTTCCTGATTTCCTCATAGTTCTACCCAGTTGCAACAGAAAACGACAAAAAGAAAGTTTATTTGGGGCGAGGGTCCGTTCAACAATGATATCAGATTAAATTTTTATTTTTGCCATTGGATGACATTTAACTGTACAAATGTGATACTTAACAAATTACCTTTACCTACACATTTTATAGTGGCAATTTTGGACCCTTTGATTGGATTATTATACCCATTCTTTCTTATGATGGAAAAGGGTTTGATATCCAAACACCTCTCCTAGAATTCTGAGGGTCTATTGTAATATTAGATGGACTTTGAAAGATTAAGTTTAATACAAAACACCTTACCAAAATTGTCTTTTTCCCATTGAAACATGTGACACCTGGCTGTAGGGATTGGTAGCGTCTGGAGCATTCCTGAAAAGGTGAACATGGATGGAATCAGGAAAGTTGGCAATTCATTTATTGTGTATAATGCAAAAAGTCATTGTACCATCCAAATTTCTTCTGTAGGCAGACGAGATGTTTAGTCTTTCCCTTAGTGCTTCCAGTTCTTGGATCATGTGACTGCGTCCCATCTGAGAATCACTCATGGCTGCAGCTGTCTCTGAGATGCCACTGACCATAGTGAAGATCTCCCCTAGTTCATCCACCCTTTTTGCCTGCATAGGTTCATTCATACATGGTTAAATGTGAATGGAATTAAAGCGAATCTCTATTTAAATACATTTGTTTTTATAAAGTATGAAGTCTTGCAAATATACTGCCATGATATTATATTTCAAATGGACATTTTCTAGCATTGCTGTGAAACTGTGAAACTTGTGAAGACATCTTTAAAAAAAAAAAACAACTCCATGGTAGGTACACTGACTTAATAACCAGAAATGTGGACTCGACTCACGTGATTTGGAGTCAGACTCGGGTCTGATTTAGAGGACTTTGAACTTGATTTGACAATATCAATAAAGACTTACAAGTCGACTTAGACTTTGACACCAATGATTATAGACCTGACTCTGACTTCAGTCTGATGGCTTGAAAATACTTGAAATTTTGAGTGAGTGTGTTGAGTATAATGCGTCCCCATTCAAATTATTCAACTAATGTGATCCTTGTTATAAAATTTTCTAGCAAGCTATTAACATACCGTATTATCACTTTCAATCGGCCTCACTGAATGCATTGGTTAATGTCTACTCAGGTTTAATAAATAAATTATATAATGTGAGGATTACATAAATCTTGAATGCATTGTCAGCCCTTTTTTTGGTTACACTGGTCTTTTTTTTTAAAATAAAAAAATACAAAATGCATTCATTGTGTTTCTCAAATGTAATAGACAATGACATTGTTAAAATGACATTTTATTTGGAAGACAATAATCATGTAAGACAATAATCAAAAATATCAAGCCTATGACTTCAAACTTGACCTTCTTGACTTGAGACTTGATTTCAACTTGCTTGTCTTTACTTGAGACATGACTCGAGACTTCCAAAACACTGACTTGCATGTCTGCTAATAACCCTGAATATATGACCTTTATGTGACCAAAATGTGGTAGGATTGTTTAAAACACACTCAAAGACAAAATGTACATTTATTAAAAAAGGTGTTGTCAAAATCAGTGAACTTATAGATTGCAATAAAATATTTGTGTTAATATTAATATCATATTTGTGTTTAATAACTTGGCGTCATTGATGTGTAAGTGTCTGAGTGACAGGTGGACAAGCTCTGACCTATCATTTGGCGCCACCTTTTGGGGGTACACATATATATGTGTAGACAGCAAATATGAAACAACACGTTTTCCAGACTGTTTTCTAGGATATTGGGGTCAATACGCTGTTTCAGAATGTCCATGCTGTAAGGGTTAAGGCATCATTCATTTTCAAGTCTGAAGCATTTCCAAGCATTGTAAGTCCAGATTTCAGTAAGTCAGTTTTAAAGTAAGTACTGTGCATTACTTCCTATTCAGAAATTAAAATAATATTTGTATTTCTCAAACCAACCAATAAAAAACACTTAAACGTCCATAAGCAGTGGACCCTTTAGATTTTGACAAATGACTTGACAAATGAGTTGAACTAAGATTCCAAGGAGAATATGATCCAAATGTAGAACATGATCATTAGAATACTATAGTAATAATAAATGGGCAGGAAAACCTGGCATGAAGATTAAGACAGATAATCTCCATATTGTATCTTTTTAGTTTTAGTGTCATTTAAGCGGCTTTTAGGACTTTCCCTGCACATCTGCCAACATACCTGCAGGGCTGCATGTATACTGAAGACTGGGTACTTGGTACCAAGTGTGGACTGGAAGGCGTGTTTGATCAGGGTGATGTATATTTCTTTTTCCGAGTGCTGAATGCAACAGAGCTGGTCGGCCACTGAGACGAAGTCTGGGGGTAACTCGCTTGAACTCATCAGAAGCACCGTCCTGCAAACATGGTGTCGGTGGAAGTGAATACAGGTTTTGTTTTGTTTTTTGTTTTTTTCCCGTAGTGATTTGGTAAAACTACAGTAGTATTCAAAATAACAGCAGTGCAATGTGACTAACCAGATTAATCATTAATCTGTTATTAGTATATTTGTATTGCTACATGGAAAACAAGTTATCAGTAGGTGCAGTCAATTCTCAGAAAACAAACAAGACCCAGCATTCATGATATGCTTGCTCTTAAGGCTGTGCAGTTGGACAATTGGGTGAAAGGGGGGTGTTAAAAAAATAGCAGTGTGGCATTCAATCAGTGATCAGTGATCAATTTTGTGAAAAAAACAGATGCAAATCAGCCACAGTACACAGTGAAGACAGTGAAGCATGGTGGTGCAAGCATCATGATATGGGCATCTTTCTCCTACTATGTTGTTGGGCCTATTTACCACATAGCAGGGATCATGGATCCGTTTGCATATGTCAAAATACTTGAAGAGGTCATGTTGCCTTATGCTGAAGAGGACCCTTCAGCATATATGCAAAAACAGGTATTTCAACAAGACAATGATCCCAAATGCACTAGTAAACGAGCTAAATGAATGTTATAGTGGCCAGACCAATCCCCGGACCTTAATCTAATAGAAAACTTGTGGGGTGACATCAAAAGAGCTGTTTCTGAAGACAAAAACAAGAAATGTTAATGAACTGCGGAATGTTGTTAGAGAATCTTGGAGAGGAGTAACAGATGAAAGATGCTACAAGTTGGTTGACTCCATGCCACACAGAACTGTGGTCATAAAACTAAATATTAGTTTAGTGATTCACAGGATTTACAAATCCTAGAAACAAAAGTTTGTACAAAATAGTTTTGAGTTTGTCAGGTCTGCCAAAGTCAAAGGCAGACACCACTATTTTTTAACACACCCCTTTCAACTAATTGCCAAATTGCACAGCCTTAAGAGCGTGCATATCATGAATGCTGGGTCTTGTTTGTTTTCTGAGAATCTACTGCACCTACTGGTAACTTGTTTGCCATGTAGCAATAAAATATACTAAGAACAGTGATTAATCTGGTTAGCTGCATTGCACTATTTTGAACAATACTGTATATGTCACATGTGTTTTAGTAACTTTAAGGGGTTGGTGTAATTAAAGCAGCAAAAAGCAGAAGCTGATGACGATAAAGGCAATGAAATAAAACAATAGAATGACATGGACATACACTGTTTTGGTAGACTGACTGATGGAGTCCAAGTCCTGTTCTTCTTTTACCAGTCTCTGAAAGGAAATCCCTTTAAAGAAGATATAAAAAAAAGGTGTAATTTATTAAGAGTGACATGAATCTTACATTTTATTTCTAAGAATCAAAAACTCCCCTCTGTGAATCACCACCTTACCGCGGTGGAGGGGTTAGAGTGCCCGAGAGTGATTCAGAAGACACCTATGGAAAACAACAAGAGGAGTGACCGCACCTCGCTCAGACGTGGGATACCGGGCCTCACCCTGGAGCCAGGCCTGGGGGAGGGGATCGCAGGTGAGCGCCTGGTGGCCAGGTCTTCACCCGCGGGGCCTGGCCGGGCCTAGCCCAAAAAAGCCACACGGGAACTCCCCCCCCGCAGACCCACCACCTGCAGGGGCAAGCATAAGGGTCCGTTGCTTTGTGATTTGGGCAGTGGTTGAGGGCGGGTGTCCGGGCAACCTGGTCTTTGGCGGCCAAATCTGGTTCTTGGGACATGGAATGTCACTTCTCTGGTGGGGAAGAAGCCCGAGCTTGTGGAAGACGCGGAGAGATTCCGACTAGATATAGTCGGACTCACCTCAACCCACAGTTTGGGCTCTGGAACCAAATTCCTTGAGAAGGGCTGGACCTTGTTCTTTTCTGGAGTTGCTGCAGGGGAGAGGCAGCGAGCTGGTGTGGGCTTATTGTTAGCCCCCCGGCTAGGTGCCTCTGTGTTGGAGTCATCCCCAGTAAAAGAGAGGGTTATTTCCCTACGTCTTAGGGCTGGGGAAAGGGTCCTGACTGTGGTTTGTGCCTCAAGGCTCTGGATGTTGGGGGAATGTGTTGGTTGACACGCCTCTACAACATTGCATGGAAGCCAGGAACAGTACCTCTGGACTGGCAGACCGGGGTGGTGGTCCCAATTTTTAAAAAGGGTGACCGGAGGGTGTGTTCCAACTATAGGGGGATCACACTCCTCAGCCTCCCTGGGTAAGTCTACTCCAGGGTGCTGGAGAGAAGGGCACGACCGTTAGTCAAACCTCGGTTATAGGAGCTGCAATGTGGTTTTCGTCCTGGTCGCGGAAGACTGGACCAGCGCTACACCCTTGCAAGGGTACTGGAGGGTATGTGGGAGTTTGCCCAACCGGTCTACATGTGCTTTGTAGACCTGGAAAAGGCATTTGACCGTGTCCCTTGTGGTGTCCTATGGGGGGTGCTCCGGGAGTACGGGATTGGTGGCCCGCTACTACGTGCCATTCGGTCCTTGTACAATCAAAGCAGGAGCCTGGTTCGCATTGCCAGCAGTAAGTCGAGCTTGTTTCCGGTGAACGTTGGCCTCCGCCAAGGCTGCCCTTTGTCACCGATTGTGTTCATTTCTAGGCGCAGTCAAGGTGTTGAGGTATTCCAGCTTGGTGACCTTAGAATCTCGTCTCTGCTATTTGCAGATGATGTGGTCCTTATGGCCTCATCAGGCTGTGACCTTCAGCGTTTACTGGAGCGGTTTGCAGCTGGAGCGGTTTGCAGCTGAGTGTGAAGCTTCTGGGATGAGTCTCAGCACCTCCAAATCCGAGGCCATGGTTCTCAGTCGGAAACGGGTGGACTGTACCCTCCGGATTGGGAGTGAGGTCTTGCCTCAGGTGGAGGAGTTTAAGTCTCGGGTTCTTGTTCACGAGTAAGGGAAGGTTGGAGCGTGAGGTCAACAGACGGATCGGTGCAGCGTCCGCAGTAATGCGGTCGCTGTACCGGACCGTCGTGGTGAAGAGAGAACTGAGCCGGAAGGCAAAGGTCTCTGTTTACCGATAGATCTACGTTACCCCCCTCACCTATGGTCATGAGTTATGGGTCATGACCGAAGGAGGACTATGTCTCACAGCTGGCCTGGGAACGCCTTGGTGTTCTCCCGGTGGAGCTGGAAGAGGTCGCTGGGGACCGGGAAGTCTGTACTTCCCTACTGAAGCTGCTGCCCCCGCGACCCGGACCCGGATAAGCGGAGGAAAATGGATGGATGGATGGATGGAATCAAAAACTATCAGGGCAGCACAGCACAATCACTTAATGGTGTAATTGAATACAATGGCTGTAATGACATTGGTTCTTAAAAGTTTGAAATGATAACCGACACATTTCATAATTTAAATGAAGAGCTCAAAATATTTCTAATGTCAAACCCACAGCATGCTCACTCTCTCAAGCGTCATTTAATTATTGCAAACGTTTCTCTAGTAGGTAATGAATTACAGCCGCCACATTGCATAGAAATAATAACATGCATCCATCCATTTGCTATGCCGCTTATCCTCACTACAGTCGCCGGGATGTGCTGGAGCCTATCCCAGCTGACATTGGGTGATAGGAGGGGTACACCCTGGACTGGTCACCAGCCAAACGCAGGGCAGACAAACATTCACACTCACATTCATACCTATGGACAATTTAGAGTGGCCAATTAACCTAACATGCAGGTTTTTGGAATGTGGGAGGAAACTGGAGTACCCCGAGAAAACCCATACACACACAAGGAGGACATGCAAACTTCAAAAATAATAACAATGACTAAAAATATGACTGTAAATAATCCATAAACTCAGGGAAATTGCAGCAACACAGCAGAAAAGAAGTTATGGGACAAGCCAACGGGCAAACCTAAACCTAAAATGAATCAGTAAATACAAAATCACTGTTTTTCTGTGCAATTTCAGATATTTTTTTGACACTTGTGTTAATCCTGCTGATTGAATTAAACCAGGGAGTGCCATTAGGGCACTTTTTAGGCTTTATTTAAGTGACCTCAACATTAAATCAGCTGTAAGTGTTTAAAGTACAGTACAAACCTGGAGCGTTGATCTCTTGCTGGAGTGTAGAGAGGAGGCTTTGACACACACTGCAGTAGGGTTCAGGCCAAGTGAGGAAGCAGCGGAATACTTTAATAGCTTTTTCTAGAAGCTCCATCTCTGGAGGACAGTACGGCGTCTGAAAGCATTTGAACCAAGATGATCCATCTTAGTGGAATTTTGTTTAGAACTAGAACGGTCAACGCAGTAAGCGAATGGTGGTGTGGAATATGTTCTGTAATACAAAACTGGACAATAACAGACAGGCAATGACAGGCTTTGCTGCACCACACAGCTGAGAAGGTACCACACAAAAAGAGAAAGTGAATCTTTTTCATTCATTTTCTATACCGCTTATCCTCATTAGGGTCGCGGGTATGCTGGAGCCTATCCCAGCTGACTTTGGGTGGGAGGCGGGGTACACCCTGGAATGGTCGCTAGTCAATCACAGGGCACATATAGACAAACAAAGACATACAACCATTCACACTCACATTCATACCTGTGGACAATTTAGAGTCGCCAATTAACCTAACATGCATGTTTTTGGAATGTGGGAGGAAACCGGAGTACCCGGAGAAAACCCACACACGCACGGGGAGAACATGCAAACTCCACACAGAGATGCCCAACGGAGATT